>JASFDH010000184.1:0-32099 GCA_036937195.1 Nidularia pulvinata | reverse complement strand
TCCAGACAATGCGCCGTTGAAGAGGTTTAAACTAGCAATCAATCCCGCGGAGCTGAAATGAAGATGTTATCGTAGATTAAACGAAGTTCATAAAAGGGTATTTACGCGAAGAAAAATGTTTGGAAAAAAGACAAAATAGCTTGCACCACTCCTGGGTACAGGTCACTGATTTAAGCTACCATGACGAGGTATCCTTTCAAAATCTTACTCACCAAGCGCTGCATAAACGGCCATATAGTCACCCTGTTTAAACCCATGAACGCTATCTGCAGTCCAAAGCCCAAGGAATATAGTAGTTGCGACTGCACTCACAGCAGTCAGATGTAAGCTTTTCAAACTTCATGCAAGATTTAATCCGCTTACCAGATGCTCCCTGAGTGAGCAACAAGATTAATATTATAGCTGGCGCCCATATAATTCCACCGGCCATGCGGAGATATTTCTTATACACTTCCCAGGATACTGCTCCGATTTCTCGCTCTTCGATTTGCATAAGCACCTCCTTATCCTTAACGTTTACATCTGCCAGGTTATCGTCCAGGCCGTCTTGTTTCACCGATTTTTGGCCAGCTTGTGTGCCCGCCGCACCGCCCACTGCGTCTACACTTCCGTGCTCCTCCATTAAGCGGGAGAATGCAACGCTGTCAGTCATGAGCTCCTAAATATCATGAATATAGTCAGAAAGCCAGAATCGTCCAGTTGGCAATAATGAAAGTGGAGGGTGTCTCGCTCACTGGATAGGTGCCTTGCTCAACAATCGTGCCATTATCCATGACGTAAATGTAGTCGGTTTTATCAAGAACATGCAGAGCATGGGTGACGAGAATCCGAGTGCGATTCGCCAATGGGCCATTTGTAAGGCAGTTCTCCAAAATAGCTTTCCCAACGTGAGAGTCTACGGCGGAGAGAGGATCGTCCAAGAGAACAATTTCACACGGAGAATAAGCCGCTCTGGCCAATGAAACGCGAGCCTAAAAGTTTAAATATATAGTTAGCAACCCGCACCGGATGATGTTCTCGCAGAAGATACCTTTTGTCCTCCTGCAGGTATTGTGATTAACGTCGTGTGTTGAAGAAGAGACTAAAAACTATAACTACCACTCAAATTGATGCCCTTCTCCCCTATCTCTGTTTCTTCTCCGAGAGGCAAGATCTCCAAATCATGGTCCAGACTACATGCATGAACCACCTCACGAAATCTTGGATCGTCCATTTCATTATAGTGTAGAGTGAAATTCATCGAAAATCTCACCTGTCTTCATTGTCTGATTGACCAAATATGATGTTTTCCCGAAGAGTTGCATTTCTTATCCAAGGCGTTTGAGCGACATAGGCGACCGATCCCCCGAATGTAACCTTCATGATGTAGTAAGTCTTTAGTGACATACTTTAGCATAAATGCAATACACACATTGCCTTTAGTTTTGCGCATTTCGCCGATGAGCGCTTGCAGAATAGAGCTCTGCAAGAGCAATACAATACATTAGAGAATATTCAAGAAAACAACTCTAAGACATAACATACCTTCCCAGATCCTACAGGTCCAACGATAGCCACAAATGCACCTTTCGGAATTGAAAGGTCTAGATTATGGAGCTCAAATGGCTTTTCGGTCTCGCTCTCCTTCTCCTTTACTGGAGCATCTTCAGGGTCACTCGTCTTTGGTAAAATCTCTTTCTCTTTCTTCTTCCACCAGTTTTTCTTGTTCTGGGTTGTGGGCGGTTTTTCGTCTTTGGCTTTGTTTTCCTCCGGTTTTGCCTCAGCCTGCAACTCCTCTTTTCCAAATACAGTTTCCCATGCAAAGTCTCCATTGGCCCTCACTGCGGCTTCCTGTTGATGATCAATCTTGTATGGCTCACCCAACTCTTCAGCTGTCAGGAATTTCGACAGCCGTTGGAGAGAGACCAATGCATCGGCGAAGCTGGACATTGCGAAAGGTAATATAAGCAGCGGTGCGCGGATGATCTGGATAGCACAAGACATATGGTTAATGAAGAACAGAGGATAGAAGCGAAGTGGACAGACATTGAAAAATTGCAAGGAAGTAAAAATGATCGCAACATTCAAGTTGTGCCCACTAAGAGAATACGTGATCTGTTTAAATTTAAATATTATCTATCACTCTTTCGATGCTTATATGAAGGAAGCATCCACGACTCACAAAAGACAAAATAGATGCCAGCATCGGTACGAAATAGACTGAAGTCATCATGGCTGAAACCGCATACCTTTATTGTTCCTATTAGTAAAGACATCGAGGACACCCGATAAAGAAATATATCTACATGGTCGTACGAAGTCGGCTGATTTCCGCTAATCGCAGTTTTCCTATTTGGCGTGCATAAAATCCCTCCCATGCGTAAAACTTGACTAAACGAATGCCCTGAAGTGTCTGAATTGCGCAGGGCTCGTTACTTTTGTAGTCATCATTGGTGAATGAATATGCGACTTGCCTCAGTAGTCAGTCGAACTCTCTTGTCCGTAATCTCCACGGCTTTCTGGTACTGGGCGTACATGATCTTGACGATGATAAGCTGGACTGGGAAGCCGAAAATGATCACCTGGTACGAGCGTCAATTAAAATTTAATAACACCATGAATGAAGAAAGAAGCCTAAGACGTACTCCGAGACCAACAAGTGCTGAATATCCTAGCTGTGGAATAATCGTTATCTATCAAGAGAAACATTTGACAAATATGCGAAACCTACAGTTCCTATGAGCAGACCTATGCCGATGATCAGCTGCAATGAAATTAAAAATATTAATTCCACATTAGAAGTATAGTGTTTAGAGTATTCACCTGAATAGGCGCTATCCAAATTCTTAATGAGGCCAATAAGGTTTAATTTGTACTCGAATGTACCATAGATAAGAAAATCACGCACTGATGAGCGAATGACGAAAAACGATCCAATTTAGTAGAATCCGTGGAAATCATGGTCGTGATCTGTCCTACACTGTGCTCAGCGCGCGCACGCCCAGAAAGGCGGAGGGATTTGCGAAAGATATTGCCTATAACCTAGCAATGAAACGAGGATATCAGTGGATGGAGGATGAAAAATGAAGAGGGATATCGTACTCCTGTACGAATGGAAAGACCAAGTAACATAGCCTCTGCGTAAATATTAGCGCGTTAGCATGTCAATTACACAAGTTGATAGAAGCGACATACGTTGCATGTATTGGTTTTCCAACTTATTTAGTTTCATTTAGCTTCCAGATCCAAGTAAAATATTCGCAGGACTTACGAGACTTGACACTTCTTCAAACAGAAGAGAAAAGGACGCATGGAATTGGACTTATGCATTTCATTATAATACAATATGAAACATACCTTGCATGGCGAACAAAGCCACTGCGAGCCCAATTCCGTAACCAATGCCTTTCGGCTGAAAGCCCAACGCCGAGCGTTCGTCTGCGCTCAGGCGATGATAGACGTATGACTCGGCGAGCCAGGTGAGGAGGACTTTATTCAAGAGAGGTGTCGTGGTCTTTAGAGTATCTGCCAGGGCATGACTTCAGATTAAACGTGTCATATATTTAGCAGAGCATGGCGTACCACCGAAAAGCTTCAGAATTCCCGCGAACCAGATACGCGTGAAAAAGGTCTGATATATGGCTTTGAACAGGGATGAGTCGTACTGTGGCTGCGGAGTGGACTTTGCACGGGCAGACCGGGATCCTTTGCTCTTTGTTTCTTCCAATACATCTGGAGCCACCTTAGACGAAGCAGAATCCTCTACGTCATCTTGCACGACGCTTCCGTCTAAGTTGTATTTCTCTGTCAGAAAACGGGGGCGTGTCTCGGGCGGACACCGGGCGAAGAAATTGGCTTCGACATTGTCGGTTACGGAGGCCGTGGAGCGGGATTGAGGAAGATTCCATAGGTCTTTTTTTTCACTTTTTTATTAAAAAAACCATCTTCGAAAGCAGCTGGGAAAAGCACATACCTTCCTTCTCAAGAGTTCTGGAGAACCCAACAGCGAGGAAGGGTCGGACCCAATGGAAGATGAGTCGAGAGAAAAGGCTGGAAATTGCTTCAATATGGCTGTAAACGAGTTATACAAACAAAGCATACGTAGCGGATGTTTCTGGTACTGTCTTCCCCTCTCCGAACCCAGGAGGAGCGGGAGGAGGATGAAGAGGATTGTAGAACCTCATGCAGTCGTGTCAACTACAGAATAGGCGTGGTTCTCAGGGGCCTATACTCGTTCATATAAGTCTTGTTTAACTTTGCTATATATATCCGCAGGGCGTTTTAGCTGCTTCTCCGTCACGATACCCCCAATGCGTTCTTTGCAATGACCGTACCCATCTGCGCGCTGCGGCAAAGCCTACGTGTCGGCCGGAGAAAGGGAGCCGTAGAAAGGCAACCGGAGAAAGGGAGCCGGAGAAAGGCCGCCTGAGGCTGTGAATGCTGTTTAGTTCCCAGGGATGTGACAGGGTTGCGTGGTCCACTTGGCTACGGGTTTACAGCAACAAAGAAAGCGCGAATATTGCTATGACTCGGTCGGACCTGGCAGGAACGAGCGTGGATATTGCTATGAAGGGGCCGAAGTTGCTGCCAGGGGAGAACGGGCCCGAAGAATGCAAAAGATGTCGAGTCACTGAACTCGTAGCGCGCCGGGGAGATGTGTACCAGTGCCACGCACAGAATCCAGATGGATGTTAGATGGATGTTCAATTGTGGTTCTATACGGTTCTCGTACGATGGGTGTGTTTCAACGTGACCATCGACCGATAATTAGAAAAGGCTCGAAGCTCTGCAGGAGCCTGTTGTTATTGATTGGAATGACGCCCCAACAAGTCGTTATCACCACATCAAATATCGAAGAAAATCAAAATGCATCAGTTCAGTCACCAAAGCTTGGCGTTGAGAATAGGCCGTGCTGCGAATCGGGACGGCATGTGGAGACTCTCGACTCTTAATATGAGTCCACATGACAGGGAATTATCGGCAACAGCCGTTGATAGGGCTGTTGGTAATTAGAGACAAATAAGACTTGGAATGTTTGAACGTTTGAATCGACATAGTGAAGGTGGCAATGAATCGACTACAGTAGAGTCATGAGCTCGTATACATCCTAGACAAAATGGATCCAGTAGAAGTACCAAATTATCGGAGTGCACAACATAATAAACCGGAGATGAATACCCAAACTCGAACTTCTGGAACAGTGTGACTGAAAGTGACAAATTGCTCAAGATTAGGAACACAATGTTTGAAATATCAAAGTGGCTGTTTATTGAGCCGTAAAGTGTTGTTGGCAAAGATATATCTTCGGCAATATTGTGAGGTTTCTTGGATTTAAAAGTCGTCACAAAAGCAAGACGTTTACGGCAGACAAATTTTAAGACGAGGTCTTAAACTCCATGCGCAACAGCACTGCCTAGCAACTTCCGCTATAGTCGTAACATTGAACCAGGTCTCGGTACGGAAGATCTGAAACCTGGGGCGCCATAGTATATGAAACCGCCCTACATTCTCTTTAAGCGGTTCCAATACTACCTCAAGCTGTTTTCATTATCATGCTTCCGCGAATTCTATCACCCATATCTAGAGTAAAGATTTCATGTCTCCTCGTCCCCAGCCTCAAAAAGCCTATTCACTACACTGCTTACCTTCATCGTGGGATACCCGTGGCAATAGTTCGCGTTTTCGTCATCTCTGGAGTTCAGCAGTGGCTCAGTAAACTCATCTTCGCAGTAAGCTCAGTCTAAATTCATACCAGCGAATGGCGTGTCCTTAAAACCTCGCCAGGCGGGGTCGAGCATTCGTTCGTCAACAACAAAGCGGAAGAAAGAACCTGGCACATGCCTAAGTATGTAGATGCCAAAGAGATCCTCCTGATTCGTCATGCGACGAAATACTGAGGGAAAAAAGAGGGGGTTGAGGTGTACGTGAAAGAAATGAGAAGGCGATGTATTCAGGAAGGGAGGAAAAATCAAGTCAAAATGACATTGTGATGGGCGTCCCATTTTCGTCCTAAAATCAGAGGGAGATGCATATGGATCAGTTATTCATTGAATCGTCGCCCATATTACAATGATTGAGTAAGAGGAGCGTTTAAAGTATAATGCTCATTTTTATGGTTCATTTCTATATGCTTCTTGTTATGCTCCTAGTCAATGGAGTGCAGTCGGCCAGGAGATACCAGCCGGGGGCATAAAAGTGTCCAGATTGTAGAAATAAGTGAGCCCCTTGGAGAGTTTGGACAGCAGGCAGAGACATATAAGACCTGAACATGGAAAAACTCCTGGTATTGGGGCAGTAGTGCCCAAGGAACTGAGTCATTCTGCAGAAATAAATTAAGCCTGAACGCGGAAGTAGCGCTTATCGAGATAGGGATTTTAGAGAAGTATAATAGCGAAAACACGCCAACTAAAGAATTCTCGCCATCCATTACCAGTCGGAAGCTACTTATGAAGCCGTTGGATGTCAAAATGGGGATGGTCATGCTCGAAGGTATGATTTAAACATTCGTGTATTTGGTTGTCTTCGCAGTTAGAAGCACATCACGGACTTGCATGGTTGATTCGACCTGTTATATTATGATTTACCCGAAATAGACGGGTCTTTGTCGAGGCTCGAGTCAAATATATTTTGAGAACATGAGAGTCGAAGCAGCGAGGTGCATGCGCAGCAGGTGGAAGCTTGAGGGAAAGAAAATCAACGGAGACTCCCGAGAACTTTGTGATTGCAATCAGGTTGTGAGAAACATTACGTCAGCAGTGCTTATTGTTAGCGAGGGAGCGGAAGCAAATTCACTCGCCCAGGTCATCGCGGCACACGACGAGCTCGAGACGTCGCGTCCAATCAGTAGCCACTGATGTCATCTCTAGTGTGCTCACCGCTGTTTCCGACGACGACTAGCGCCGTCCGTCCCTATGCTTAACCGCATGTGCTAGCCCAAATACCGCATGCTGCGCTCGTCCGGCTAGCTATCCGCGCTTGAAATATGCTTGCTCCCATTGGCTGGCACGCCACCCGGTACCTACTGCCGTCCGCCTGCGTCATCACATCTTTACTGGCCAGCTCGCCAGCTCGTATGTAAGGAGGTGATCATATAAAAATATGTTTTATACCACAATCTGACGGTTAGGTACTGTCGTAACCAGGAGGACATTCAACGCCGATTAGTACGTATGCTTCCGGCCCCCTGCCCTGGAGTTGCTGTATGTTCATCTAACGCCTTACACCGCTCTAGGTCTTATATGGGACGCGTACCCCTCTGACTCAAACGAGAAGGCGTTTCCGATTCGTCATTTATACCTAGAGTCATCTCGTAAAGTTCAACTAAAGGTCTTACGTCGCCTGAGTACCCCACATGAAGATCCCCAACCCATTCAAGCCGTCCCCTGCGCCGCCTGCATTTGGGGCGGGGAAGGTACTGCCGGAGGAGTCTGTTTCGTACGTCGTCATACTAGTCTCCTATTCCTATTGACCAATACTAACTTGCCCACCTCTTCCCTCTGTATCCAGATATCTCTCCCGACTTATCTTTCAATGGCTTGGCCCCTTCCTCGATGTAGGCTTCTCGAGGCCTTTAGAAAAAGAAGGTAGGTGTTCTTCCCTTGCCCCTTTTCTCTTTCACTATTTAAGCAACCCGCTAACGACACCCAAATGCAGATTTCTGGACCCTACCCCACGCGCGTCTCACGTCGACCATCGCGGATGAGGTCGAGGCCAATTTTTATAAGCGATGTCCGCCGGAGAAGAGGCCGATGTATATGAGGCTTGAGGAGAAGGAGGGCGCGGAGGAGGTGGAGGTGGATGAGAAGAAAGAAATGAGGGAGGAGGAGGAAGTGGGGGATGAAGCGAAAGGACGGATGTCTTCGAGTAGTGGGGAGGAGAAAACGAAACCTACAACGAAGGGTTCTCCCAATGTCACCAAACCCAAATCCTCCAAAAAGAAGAAACCCTACGACTCCTCTCTCTTCCTTGCCATCCACCGCACCTTCTTCACCCGAATCTGGGTCGGGGGGCTGCTCAAGCTCCTCTCCGACACCCTCAAGACCACGACTCCCCTGCTGAACAAAGTCATTCTTGCCTGGCTCGCCGAATCGTACGCATTTGCCCATGGCGCCCCAGGGCCGCAACCACGAGGGATAGGGTACGGCATAGGATTGGCGGTGGCGCTGTTTACTATGCAGGAGGTGGCGAGCTTGATGACGAATCATTATACGCAGAGTGCGTTGTGGATTTTTTTTCTTGCCGCTGCTTAAGGATGTACTGATGATCTATTGTATTTTTCTTCTAATAGTAAGTTTGACCACTGGCCTATCAGTGCGCACAGGGGTAAGCCTTCCATCTGTACCCCATAATTCTCCTACTCACCTCCTTGTGAACAGATAATCGGCACCGTCTTTCGCAAGTCTCTACGCCTCTCCGGGCGCGCGCGCGCCGAGCACAGCGTGGGCCAGATCACGACAATGATCTCAACGGACGCGACGCGGCTGGATCGGTTTAGTGGTTTTGGGCATATGTGAGTACTGTGTGGTTTATTTGGATTTTAGGGGTGGGGTGATTTGTGGTTCTGTGGTTCTGTGGTTTTGTAATTTGTTTTCCTTTTACCCTGAAGGGAGCAGTGAGTAGGGTTGGTGCACAGATTGTGGTGGCATAGACGGGATGACGTAAGAGATTGGAACTTGACTCGTGATGTTCATGACCAGCAGGCACTCAAGCAGGGATGGATGCTCGACAGGGACATGAAGGCGCTGTCTGTTTTTGCGAACAGGGCAGTCGAGCTCTCGGCTTTGAGCCTCTTCTTCCTATTTTTTCACTTGGTATTTATTCTCAGAAGTTGGACGTTTGTTCGCACTTCTCCCTTCGAATTGTGCCCAACGAACCGTTCCTTTTCCTCGCCTCTTTGTTCAATCAAACACATACTTATTTCCTTGATTAGATTATGGGTCTCCCCAATCCAGCTGGCCATTGGCATCGGACTCCTTCTTGGGAATGTGAGTCCATATCTACCAATAATCCTTACCACCTCTGATATTTTCTGTCGCTTTTACAGCTTGGATACTCGGCCCTCGTCGGCCTTGGTGTATGTCATCGCCCCTTCTTATTTATTTATCACAAACGCATAAACTGAGTTGGCTCCGTAGGTACTCATCCTCGGCTTCCCCCTCCAAATATTCCTCGTCAAAGTCATGTTCACACAGCGTAAAAAGGGCGTCAAGATCACCGATAAGCGCGTCAGGCTCAGCACGGAGGTATGTCGCCACTTTCCCATCTATCCCCTCTACCAAGCCCCCATGCTGATCTTATATGAAGGTCCTCCAAGGCATCCGCTTGATCAAGTTCTACGCCTGGGAGGCCTTCTACACACACCAGGTCTCGGAGCTGCGCACGCGCGAGATCAACACGATCCGCAAGATGGCCGTTGCGCGCTCGACGCTCATTTCGCAGATGACGTTTATACCGATTTTGGCGAGCGTGCTGTCGTTTGTGCGCTTTTCTTCCTCCTGTTTCTGTGTCCTTCGGTTGCTGATGGTATTTTTTGGGGGCAGATCACGTACGCGCTGAGCGGGCATGACCTGAACGTCTCCATCATCTTCTCCTCTCTTCAATTATTCAACGTACGTCCTCCCCCCCCTGTCCCTCCCCCTCGCCAACTTACTAACCCCCTCTTCCTCATAAGATCATCCGTATGCCGCTCGTCTTCTTCCCCTTCGCCCTCTCCGCCTTCTCCGACGCCCTCGTCGCCCTCGGGCGCATCGGCACCTTCCTCACGGCGGAAGAGCTTCCGGAGCCGTACAAGATCGAGTATGGGGGCGCGCAGGCAGTGCGGGTGGATGCGAGCTTTGCGTGGGAGGATGTGAATAAGAGTGAGGGGGGTGTGGGTGGTCCGGGGGGACGAGGTGCAGGTGCGGGACGGGGGCGGGGAGGAAGTGGTGCAGGGAGAGGTGCGGGTGCGGGGAGAGGAGGGACAAGTGCTGGAGGCAGGCGGTGGTGGAAGAAGAAGAACCAGAAGGTGCTGCCTACGACGGCTGCTGATGTTGCGGGCCAGGAAAGCAAGGACAAGGACGAAAAGGAGGAGGAGAAGCCTTTCGAGCTGAAAGAGTTGCAGTTCACGGTCCCAAAGGGCGCATTTATTGGAATTGTGGGGCGTGTTGGGTCCGGAAAGGTACGATGCTCGAGGTTACACACTGCGTAATTGTTCTCAAGTGTTCTTTTGTTCATAGAGCTCCGTTCTGCAAGCCTTGATTGGAGAGATGCGCAGGACAAAGGGCGAGGTATGTCATTTCATGCTATCGTGTTTAAATATGCACTCAAGCCTTATGTCAACCAAACGCACAGATCACTTTCGGCGGCTCGGTAGCTTACGTGCCTCAAACTGCGTGGATTAAGAATGCTACCCTGCGGGAGAACGTTCTATTCGGACAGAAGGACGACGAGGAGAGGTACGAGTCTCTACATGATATTCCGTGAATCTGACGTCGATGGTGATAACGCAGATTCCGCGAAGTTGTGCGTGCGTGTAGCCTGGAGCGCGATCTGGAGGTGCTTCCTTATGGCGAAGATACCGAGATTGGAGAGAAGGGCATCAATTTGAGTGGTGAGTTCGTTTTACTTCGGTTGCTTGAAGATAAATATTCATTTCAAATATTGTATAGGTGGACAAAAGGTATATTTAGAGCGCACATCGATAGTGATCTGCAGCTAACCGAGTGCGTTCCAGGCACGCGTTTCTTTGGCCCGAGCAGCCTATTCCCAGTCCGATGTTGTCCTCCTGGACGATCCTCTCTCGGCGGTAGATTCGTACGTTGGGAAGGCCATCCTGGAAAACTGTCTCATCAGCGGCCCACTTGCAAACCGGACTCGGATACTCGTTACACATGCTCTTCATGTCCTTGACAGGACGGATTACATCTATGTGATGGATAACGGGGCCATCATTGAACAAGGGACTTACGAGGTGGGACTGATGTTCTCATCCACGCACAGGATCTTAACGCTGACCCACCACAACGAATAGGACCTCCTCACTAACAGCGTCGTTTTCTCCCGCCTCATCGAAGAGTATGGCAGCCAGGATGCTGAAGACGAAATAGAGGAATTAGACACTCCTGGAAGTAAGAAGGCGAAGAAGGACGGCGCAGACGACGATACTGTCGAGAACGGCCTTAAGAAAGGAAACGCGGTGCTCATGCAAACCGAGGAGCGAGAGACGGGTGCCGTGACATGGGCAGTGTACGGGAAGTACCTGCATTATGCTGGCGGCATTATATGGGCTCCATTCATTCTGCTGATCCTAACGCTTACGCAAGGTGCCCAAGGTGTGTCGATAGGGATCTGAAAGGGTATCTTCATAGACTTATGCCCTTGCTCTTAAGTTGGGAACAATCTGTTCCTTGGGTTCTGGACTGCAGGTAGCATTCATGGGTTTAAACAAGGGGATTACATGGCTGTATATGCCGCGCTAGGTGAGCTGAAGCCTTCTAGTTCTAGTAAACACAATCTCATGATACTTTTAGGCGTGGCACAAGCTATTTTCTCGTTCATATTGAGCTTTTCTTTCGCGTGAGTACTTTCAACAGTCATTGAAGCGCATCATCTCACACTTTAGACACTGTAGGGTCGCGAGTTTAATGGCAAGTTTGAACCTTTTCAAAGCTGCTCTTGCCGCTGTGCTCCGATCACCCACCTCATTCTTCGATACCACACCTTTGGGTACGTCTTTTTCACTTCACGTTGTCTACCTGCGCTCCTGACCACCGTTCTGTACAGGCCGAATCATGTCCCGTCTGTCAAAGGATCAAGATACTTTAGATACAGAGCTCGCCCAGACGCTATACCAGGTATGTATTATTTTGGAACGAAATGTTCATTCTAACATGTTATCAGTTTCTCAACACATTTAGCTCTGTTCTCGGGACTGTCGCACTCGTTTTTTACACCTTCCCTCTTCTGGGTATCATCTTCGTTCCAATGTCGATGCTCTATTACTTGGTATCTATGTATTACCGGCGCTCCTCCGTTGAGACGAAACGTCTTGATTCGCTGATGCGTTCGGGTCTCTACGCATCGTTTTCAGGTAAATTGTGTTTACACCATTTCTCGCCATTGCTAATTCCTTTTCAGAAACGTTGACCGGCTTGTCGACCATCCGCGCATACAGGGAGCAGGTAAGATTTTGACTTGCGACCTCAGGTAGCTCACCCAACTCACCCCACACGTAGAGCCGTTCCATCAATGATGCCCAGTATGGGCTGGACATGGAAAACAGAGCATATTATATGACTATTTCCATTCAGCGATGGCTAGCTGTCAGGTTGGATCTGTTTGGAAACATCCTGATTTTCGGTATCGGATTGTTCGCGGCAGGGTTCCGACATAGCGTCAATCCATCGAAGATCGGTGTGGTGTTGTCATACACCCTAAGCAGTAAGTCGTCGTTTTTTTATCATATGAGCTTGCTTAGTCTAATAACTCTCCAGTAACCCAGATATTCTGTACGTAACGTGTCATTCTGTTGTCTTCCATTCATTTCAGTACTAAACGACGACATGTAGCCGAAATGGTGTCCTAATTTGCTCAGAATGAGCAGAACATGAATGCCGTGGAACGTGTGCTACATTATGCTGAGCTTGCTCCTGAGGGCGAAGCTGTCACCCCGAATGACCCACCACCATCCTGGCCTAACAAAGGCGAAATCGTATTCAAGAATGTGGAACTATCTTACAGGCAAGGGCTGCCACTAGTATTGAAAGACATCAGCTTCCATGTCCGTCCTGGAGAGAAGGTATGTTCAGTTTGGTTCTGATTTGTTAAATAATTCGTAACTCTGACCTTTTAATTGAAAGGTGGGCATTGTGGGTCGCACCGGGGCTGGTAAAAGCTCGTTATTGCAGGCTCTTTTCCGGTGAGGTTTCAATTTATTTGTTGGTCAGCCTTCTCCTGATAGATATTTGCAGTACGGTGGAGTTGCAAAGCGGGAAGGTCGAAGTTGACGGGATTGATATTCGTAACATCGGCCTCGACGTCTTGCGCGGTCGCCTGGCACTGGTACCACAAGATACCACGCTGTTCCTTGGGACCCTACGGGACAATCTGTGAGTCTTACGAATTTCACGCGCACATCCATAGCTCATCGTCAACTAGCGATCCTCAGAATACACGTACAGATGCGGAGCTAATCTCTGCACTCCAGCGAGCATGGCTTCTTCCCAGGGATGGAGTGCCTGATCCCGTTGCCGAGGCTAAATTCAGCCTAGATTCGACTGTTGGTGACGAAGGTGTGTAAGTTTACTCTAATAGCCTGAAATGGAGCTGATTATTTTTTCAGGCTCTAATTTCAGCGTCGGGGAGAAACAGCTGCTTGCCCTCTGCCGTGCCCTTGTGAAAAACAGCCGGATTATTGTTCTCGTCAGTGCCCTATTTCTCACACCCATGTTGGTGTAGCTTATATTTTTCGGCCGTAGGATGAAGCTACGAGCAATGTCGACGTCGAAACTGATGCCAAACTTCAGAGGACTATACAGATCGAGTTCGCTTCATCAACATTGCTGTGCATAGCGCATAGGCTGAACACTATAGGCAAGTAATTTCTTTAAAGTCTCTCACATATGTTCTCACCTGGATAAACAGCATATTATGACCGCGTCATCGTCATGGACGAAGGCAAAATCGCTGAGTTTGATACAGTCCTCAATCTCTTTGATAAAGAGGATTCCATATTCAGATCTCTGTGTGATGAAGCCAATCTGCAGAGGCAGGATATACTGAGGATACGGGCAGAACACTCCAGCATAGTTAAGACATAGAGGCTCTTTTTGATGCTTTCCTTTACATTTTCTCTCTCATGGATTTGATTGCTTGGATACGATAGACCGACTGCAGTTCTATAATGACACACCATAAATGCATTACACTAAGGCAAATAGGAGGGCGTTATGTCCTCTATCATCTACCAGGGGAGCTTGGTTCCATCGACGTTGTAGTACGCAGTGCCAGTTTGCTCGAGAGGGGCTTCTTTAGAGACCTTCACGATACCCTCTGCTGATTGTGCCGGGGAGATCTGGGGAACCTCCGGAGCATACTTCGTCATCCACCCATCAATAGCATCGCCAATCTCAGTCTTCACCCAACCAGGGTGGATAAGAGCTACAGTAACTCCTGAAGGTCTGAGTTCGCCACCCCACTTCCGACCGAGCCTAAACGTGTGCACATAGGTTGTCAAGAATTAATGTCTTTCAGAGACGAGTGTACATACATGTTCAGAGCGGCCTTGCTGATCGAGTAAGCATTGCTGAGGCCAACCATCTTACCACCGAGTTCTATCGAACCGAGAACAGAGGAGATGATGATAATCTTCTTCTTCTCGGACTTCAGAACGAGGGGCAATAAGGAGCGGGTGACGCGGATGGGCACGACGGTGTTGAAAACGACCTCCTCAGCAAGGAGATTGAGATCGCTAGAAAGATGTTGGCATTATTGCTAAAACGAGCTTTTGCCACTGATGAAGACGTACATCTCTGAGAAGGAAGTCATGGCTTGGAAGTGAACGCCCGCATTACTGATGATATAGTCGAGGCCATTGGGAAGCAGAGGGGTCACTTCCTTAACAGCTTCTGAGACGCTAGAGTCGCTAGTCACGTCGAGCTTGATCAAAGCAATGCGGTTCTTAGGGTACTTGGCAGCGAGATCCGTAAGATCCTTCGAACTCGAAGGATTGCGAGCGGTGGCGATAACGAAATTGCTCTCCTCCTTAAGCTGTGGAAGGTGCACATTAGGAGCCTGGCTTCAAACAAGACAGTGAACAGCGAACATACCAGTTCTTCGACGATGCCGAGGCCGATACCCCTGCTAGCACCAGTGATCAACCAGGAAGGCATGTTGTTATTCAGAATGGAACTTGAAGGTTAGAGGAAGTTTTGTAAAGTGGGAGAAGATTTTATTGAGCTCTTCCATCGAGAGTACGGTGGTTAAATACGTCAAATCTACCTGGAAAACCACGCCAGAGGTCGGGGGAACAGTAAACGCCGAGATAAGATGTAGTCAGCGTTGGAAATATTGTAACAGGAAAGCATCGGTGTTCGTAGTAGCAGTGTTAGTCAGTTCAGGACAAGCATCCCCGGCGATCGGGAACGATGACCAGTCCGCTTTCAACTTCTGCTATCGTTCAAAATGTTTTGTACACAAAGCCTGGAATAGGTCCGCCACTGCTCGGGTATAGATCTTGCGATTATATTCAGCTTTCCGTACCAGGCCGAGTTCGATAGTCAAAGACGTCTATTGGACTGTAGAGCTTCAGTCTTTCATTTCGACCGTACGCATAGTCATCGGATTTAGAGAGAAGGCACAGGATAGCACGTGGTTAACTGGATGTTGATCAACGAGGGCGCTTGAGGGATGAGTATCCCCATCTGGCATCATCTTCCCATCTTCTGCTTCTTATGTGCCATCTACGATTCAACAGTTAGTAATTGCCTAATAATAATACAACTAAGAACGAAAATGCGCACCTCGTCAAGTGGCCTCCAGTAGGTTCAAACACAGGGCCATCGCTTTGATATTCACACCGTTTGCAAGAATATAATTCCAATTCAATAAGCCCGACGCAGAGCTGACTCCTCCCCGAAGAGTTGATATTCAGCTGTCACTGCGGGCGGTATGAGCAAGACCTCGAAAATACCAATCCATTAACCGCTAAATGCATGGCTTTCCAACTGGTTACCGTCGTTGCTTCCCTGTCAGGACAAGTCCACCACAACATCGGGGAAGGGTGGCTACGTTCATCAGGCCTCCGGGAATCGATGGCATTCATGCCCATAATGTCCTAAGGTCTCACGCGGAGGCATACATTGGGCTGATACGACGAATGGTTCAGGAAGAAAGGTGTGAGAATCTGACCCTGTCATCGAGGCTGCTCCCGTGCTTTACGGCTGTCGGGCATACGCGCAGCTATGAACGATTGAGGTCGTGCAAGACAATACCAATTAATGCCGTTGTGGAGCACGGAGTCCGATACAGACCATCCTCGGCCACGCACGGGAATACGACGGTATAATTTCCCTCATATTCGCTGTACATCTTGTGGCGAAAGATATTACCCGCGCGCCGGAACATGCGAAAGGCTCGATGTGACGAGCGATCCGTACGAAACCGCATGAAAAGAGTATGACGCTCCAACAGAGTGGACTGCAGACGATGCAAGAACGTGGAATTGCTTGATCTCGGGCAGTCCAAGGCTATCACGGGCAGTTCAAGGCCATCTCGGGCAGTCCATGGCTATCACGGACACAATGTTGAATGGCGAATAGTAGTCTATGGGTATCACCCAACGATAACTCCTACCCTCAAAAGCCTGCATAGTCCAAAAAACCCAACGCAAAGAAGGAGCAATCGCGGAGATAATAGACTAAAATGAATGGGGAATGCCAACGCAGGTAAGTGCAGAGAATCCGTGAACACGGGGGCCCTTGATTAACAGTGCAGCACGCCGGAGCTTCTTCGAGAGTATAGATGGAAGAAACACGTTGAATAGCTGGTGTAGGTCGTCGTGGAGAGTTCCGAATAGCATCTCCCTCGCTCGTTCAAAGGAGGGCCGCAAAAAACCAGACACGAGCAAGAGAAGTAAATATCGGCGATCTCCATTTAATGCCATCGAGCAGAATCTAGAGATTATGGTTAGATCGGGTCCATGAAAATCAAAACATAATACGCACGCACTTGGGCAAATGACATAAAAATTGACGTCCTAAGGTCTCACACGGAGGCGTATCGTGGGCTGGCAGCACCAGGAAAAAAGGTGTAAGAATCCGGCTGTATCATTGGAGCAGCTTCCGTACCCATCCACCGTCTGGGACAGCCGCAACTAAGCAAAGACGAATATTGCAAAGGATAATGCCGTCGAACGCTAATGCGGAACACGGAGTTCAACCCTATCCATCCTCAGTCATGCCAGAATTCGATGGTATGGCCTCCTTCCTATTCGCTGTATCTCGATCCAAGACAGGTACGACGCGCCGATGCAGTAGGCTCCAAACAATGCACAAACACGGGCACCCTTGAGCTTGGGCAGTTCGGTGCCATCACGCGTACTCGAGGAAAGGCATAAGCCTATCCGTATCTTAATACGGTAGGTCCTATTTCCGAAAGTATGCACACTCGGAAGGCCATGGTAAAGAAGGGCCAATCGCCTCTACAATACCTGACAAAAAGGAATCAAGCATGCCCATGCTATGGATGGCAGAGAATCCGCGAAAATAAACAATCTGAACCTGCAGTCTAAACACCACTGCTGCCAGTTTAACAGCAGAGGGCTCCTGGGTCGCAGAGCAGAGAGTGACAAATCGTCTGCGCCGGGTACACGATGCTGTGGGGTGGTGTGCAGAACACAAGTCATTTTGCGTCTCACAATCCACCAACTGGCCCTGACCTGCTTGATGATATGATGCACCATACCACAATAGAGTGCGATAACATGTTTTCGCTGCATATCTAGGCACGGTAGGAATACTGGGGCTCGAAAGCAAATACATGACTGGGGGACTGGGTGCTTCTCCCACGAGCGGGAATGCAGTCGACACTAGTGGTGACATGGGTCGACAGCAAAGGACCCATGCGAAACTCGTCAGGATCATGACGAGAATAACTTCAGCATCGCTTCCATCGTAAGACATGACGAAGGCGCCTCCCTGTCCAGCGTTTTGCTGTACTTGTCATAGCATCTGCAGAGTTCGAGACTCCCCAACCCAAGGGCATTTTGTCCTTGCCATCGGCAATGGCCGACAGCACGCTATGACTGCGACATAGCTGGCGCTCCATGTCTCGTCCCGTGTGCTGCCCACAGTAAGCAGCCTGCATACCGAATGCCCTAACGAGTGTCGAAGATACAGAGGTCCAGGGCCCCAATCGCATGCCCATCTGTGGCCCGTGTAAAGGAATCGATTTCCCTCAACCTTAGAGAGAACGGAGGACTAGAACTGACGTGCACGCCTGGCCGCCCCATGCACACCGAAGACAGAAGTAAACGAAGGAACACGCATCTCTGCCCACGACGCTGTGTTGCGTGAAGAAAGCCATGTACGACGTGAGTGAGTCTACAAGTAATGCGCCTCCCTTTGCCCGTGTATATCCCTATCACGAGGAGGAGAACAGGGCGCGATGGGGCTAGAACGAGGATCCGGGACGCGGTGATGTTAGCAGAGTGGCGTATTGAGTGGCGCTGGACGGATGGAGGACAGTCGGGGGAGAGCGCCGTCAGTATGCATCAAGAACCCGGTGTTAGCAGCTGGCAGCTCCATGAGGAAGATATGAGTGCGAATGGATTATGGAGCTCGCATGTTGAGCGCGGGGAGCCCAGACTCGGTAATGGAGAAGGAAGACCGGGTGCAAGCGTGCTATGCAGTCAGAGGGACGCAGATCGGTGTCTCGGTGTGCGGAAGAGTGTGAATCCACGTCTGCACGAAAGCGTACACAAGGGGGGTGCTGGCTGCGCTGAACAGCGGGCCTGCTGATTACACTGGCCCGGGAGCTTACTGCCTCTGAAGACAGCTTTCAGAACACTGTCGAAAAATCGCAGTGAACGCGTTGACGTAGAGGTGGATGGAGCACATGACATTGCTTGCAGAGACAGAATGCAAAGTGGGCTTTAATCCACAGGGTTTAGGGATGAACCATAGGACAGCCGTGGGGGCATTCTAGGATTGGCCTGCGGACATGCAGATCCCGGAGTGAAGAGTACTTGCTTTTACGACGTAGCTAGAGCGAAGATTCCGGTAGTTCTAACTCTTTATGTGATTTCTGTGTAGATTGGCATAAAGAGCGTTGAAGGTGAAGCTGTGGACGCACCAAGTTGTGCAAGAAAACGCGTACACGTGAAGGAAACCCTCTCTATCTTGATGAACAAGAACTGCTGTGAGTTCTGTTTCTGGGATGTCAACCGAAGATGCGAGCAGCCACTTAAGGAAGACAACATAGACTCCGGATGAGTATTTTAGCCTGCATAACACAGGTCACTTTAGGAGAGAAAGATTTCAGCACGCTGGTTGAATCTGAATGGATTAGAGATAATTTTTGGTACCTGGGTATGGGGAAGTCGGAGGAGCTACATATGAAGAGATCCAGGCGGCCGCATGATGCATCAGTGTTGTCGTTCACACCCAGGGTACATACATGTTTGCACCAAGGTTAATGAGTATCTGCGGTGCTGTGGAATGTGCGATACAGCGCACGGGCACCTTGGGTTCTGAGCCCTCGGCATTGGCATGTTATTTGACCGCGCCACTCCAAACAGGTAGGAGAGAAGGTGGCTGATTTCTGTTGTAACCAGACTGAGATCGCGGTTGGACATTGTACGCGTTGGGTCACACCGATGATCAACCGTAACCCAGCGTGGGAAATCTTTTCGGAATTACGTCGCGGACCGGCAAGGACTCTGGTGACTTCATGTAGCAGTCGCGTCCGCGCGTTCATCCGGCAACCCTTGGGATAAAACTCCATCGCCAATCGTCCGGCCGTGGTGTAACCCAGTCGGGGCACTCACCACCATGTCTGCGACAGTCAGACTCACAATGCCCCGGTTCGCCCCCTTTCACCTCGGCACCATAACCCCTCAGCGTGCACTATCCACATTCTTCCCCTTCTCACGAGAAAAGGGCGGCAGAGAGAAGGACAAAAAGCCCCTCTACGCCTCCGTCGCCCCGCACACCAACGCGATATACATCCACACGCCCCTCCCGCCGTCGTCCTACTCCGCGCGTCTGTCGACCCCGCTCCAGCGCGCGCTGCAGCTACGCGCCGTAAAGTGGGGCGGGATCGTCAACTTCGTCTGGCTCGGTGACTCGTCTCCCGCGCGCTCCGCAAACGATGCGGGCCCGTACGTCGAGCCCGCCGTGGTGTCCGCAACCGCCTTCTCCCCGCGCGGGCGGCTGGAGATCCCCTCGTTGTCCTTGGGGAACCTGGATGCCGTGGAGGCGCAGCTGAGGGAACACGCGCAGCCGGGCCCGGTGCTCCCTGGGACGGGCGACGAGGTGCACCTGTATGTGTGCACGCATGGGGCAAGGGACTGCCGGTGTGGAGATATGGGCGGCGCGGTGGTCCGCGCGCTTAGGGAGGAGGTGCGCAAGGCGGGCGTGGAGGGGAGGGTGCGGGTCGGGGAGGTGGGGCATGTTGGCGGGCATCAGTGCGTGGCTTTTGGTTTCTCCCTCTCCGGTGGTGGCTTATGCTCTTTCGCTTTTAGGTTCGCAGCGAACCTCCTCGTCTACCCACACAACGAATGGTCTGTCCCCCCCCCCCTCCCTCTTTTCCCCTTCCTACCCCGCTGACCACCCCTTAGGCTGGGCCTCCTCACTCCTTCCTCCGTCCCTGCCCTCCTGGCGCGCATCCTCAGCACGCCCCCCGCCCCACTCGCGCGCGACGCGCCACCGCTGGACGTGCACCATTGGCGCGGCCGTGGCGGGCTGGGGAAGGAGGAGCAGGAGGCAGTGTATTTCCGCGCGGCATAAAACAGGGCATATATTACTTAGATTTAGATTATTGCATTGTACATATACCAAGAGCGAGGGGTGGACGGGTAATAAATATCGAGTATGCCTTCCTCCATCCTTCACCTCTCTTAGCAACTCACGGTTTCATTGCCAGATATCTACTCTTTGCAGTCGCCCGCGGACGCTACTACTGTGCAGCCCAAAAACCTGTTCCCCGAACCCACCGTCTCAGGTTGCCATACCGGTACTTCATCCTCATACCGTACGCAGGTTGATGTTCTGCAAAGACGAACGAAAGTCGTTCCTTCTGCTCCGCATTTCATGCAATCTTAAGGGAACGATAGCCTTCTCCTTCTGGTCACACTATTATCCTCTACATAGCCCAAGCGACTGATATCTAACCAGCCTACTTGACCGACCTCTGCCACCCCTCCCCTCCTCTTTGATGACAGGGCAAGTTGTTTAGCCGCTTTGCTTTGCTTGGATATGTTGGCGGCTATAGCCCGGGCATCGAGAGAGCGCAAGGTTGTTTTGCTCGATAGCGGCTAGAGCATTACAGTCCCCGCGGATTTCTCTCGTACAATCCGGTACGTCCTTGCCTTGCTCTACGTGCTGTTATAGCTGATTTCAGCTCTATGTGCTCAAGGTCGGCGCTCGATATCCAACATTTGCTCCCGATATCCTGGATCAGATCCCAATAGACAAGATCAACGCTCAGGAGTCAACGCCAGCAGCATCGCCTACTCACGAGCTGCTTAAGATCCCAATAGGAAGTACGAAGGTTTTCTTCCTCTAACTATGCAATGCATCGTAAGCTGTATTCTACTTTCTCTTATTTATGTCCAACACTTATATGCGTGCTTCCTTTTTGTACTCTCATGCTATTCACTATAACACCCCGGCGATCAGGGTTCACCTCCGAGGCGAAAATCCAGGAGGAGTTTCCACGCGCTTGCTTTCGAAGGCAAAGCTCCCGTCCCCTACATAAAGTGTTGCTGCTGTTGCCGCTGCAGATGCGTAATTATGAGCTACATGTTTCTGACTGCGCAGGGCACTTATTGGAAGTGCTTAGCTTTATGAAGCTTCTGAAGAAGATTTCATTTCGTAGTTGCTTAGTTTTCCTTTCCAGGTAATGCTAAATCTCGAAATACATATATACTATACATTCTAACTCTAGATCGAGCTAGATTTTCGTTTCTTCACTCTAGAAAGCATCCTCTATGGACTAGACAATCGGGATTTCATCCCGGCACCACCGCTGTCAAAGGGACCTGCTCAGTCCTTCGAAGGTCACATTCCATCCCTGGGCTGGAAATCCAGGCGCATGTGTGCTGCTGCCATCCCACCCAGCAGCCATCATCGCGATGCTGAAGAGCAAGGCACCGGCCCCGGGGAAGTACGGCGTCGGCACGCGCGTGCCACCTATAGGCATCCCGACGTCATCGAAGGCGAACAGAGGGTCCAGCAGCCAGTCGATGGCTTTGCTTGAGTTGCCATTTCTTGCTGCGGACATTGCGAGCATTGGGAAATCCCATCTGAGGCTAGTGTTAATACTATGTACGTCAGTGACAAGGAGCACCTACCCCCAGAAATCAGTGACGTTCCAGTGCGTCCACACCTTCTCCGCCGTCGCCTTCGCGATGCCGAGATCCAACCCCTCCGTTGGCGGCAGCCACCCATGCAAGCCCACCAACGCGGGGTGGTCGCTCGTATACGCCGGGTCCGTCCAAAAATCCGGCTCAATCCCCTCATACACCATATACGTCCCATTATTCACTGGCAGCTTTGCCAGGCCCTCCCTTACCTCCTTCCATACCCCTGGGACCTCCTCCCCCAGCGCCTCCATCCACCCTTCTGCAAGCCCCAGCCCAAGGCGCCAATACGCCAGCTCGAACGCCGCATTACGCGTGACATTAGGCGATGTGTCCTCGCTCACTACGTACATCGGCGGGCCGACATCGTATACACTTGAGCTGGCATTCCACCACGCAAACGACGCGGCCATCCAGTCCGCCGTCGCCTTTACCACCGGCTCCCACTTTTCCAATGTATCCCGAGTGGGGAAGGAGCGGTACTCGTACTGCGCGAACACGAGCGGGTGCGACTGTTGCCAGATGAGCAGGTTGTTGATCTCTCCCGGGGCGCTTCTCCCCGATGGGTCAGTCATTTTGGGCCAGCGCGCGCCGGCGGGCCAGCCTTGTTGCGTTTGGGCGCGCGCGAGGGAGGAAGGGAGGAAGCGCGTGTAGATGGTGCTGGAGCGGTGCAGGAGATCCCAGTTGGACCAGAGGCCCCAGTGGGCGCAGTGCCAGAAATACATCTCTGAGGGGTAGTTAGTGCATGGATGTGATGGATGGCTTGGGTTAGGGAGGGGGCTGACCCATGTGAAATTTCCTGGATGGAGGTGAGGTGAGTAGAGAGATGGAGGTATGGATATTAGAGCTGACGTACCCGTACTAGCTCGGTCAAGAAGCAAAGAAATCAGCAACTCGGGTTATAAGACGATGTGAGGATTCGACGAACCCATCCGTTATTCACCAAGCCAGACTACGAATTCTTTCAGCTCGAATTGGGAGAAGTTCAAGTCACTGCGTACCTCCTGCGGGGGTGTATTGCCAGCTTCATTTACCCTCATCAAGTACCTCGACAGAATGATTCTCCTCTGCAGTTCATTCGCCCTTGGGTCCGTTGAGCCCGTCACGACATCGACGAAGGCGCTCTTCGTCCAGTATGCTTCCCAGTCCTCCTCGGATGATTGGAACACGGCTTGCGGTGTTGGAATAGATGTCTCATGCTCCTGTCCAAACGCCACCGTTAGCGAGAAAGTTGACTCTTTCGCTATTTCTGGTCGCAGGGTGTACCGATGTACGCTTGGGGAGTCTCTGGAGATGGAAAACGCGTCGCCTCCTATTGAGGTGAAGAACGTTGCGGCAACCAGATTATGCACGATCTCTGCCTGCACACCTCCGGTCCTACGCGTGTTCAAAGTGGTGGTGTGATTCGCAGTCGCGTTCCAGCTCCCCACGAATGGCGCGCTGAACTTGGCGCTCCCGTCGTTCCACGGGAAATCGAGGAAGACGCCGAGCTTCCCGCTATTTAGCAACGGTGATTGGATAGACACACCAACGTTATCGGAATCTTGTGCGCTCGCGGTCTTCACTACGACCAGCTCGCCCCCGAATTCGAATTGGCTGGTGATCGTCCCCGTCCATAAATCCAGCTCCTGCTTCGTGCCCTTCAAGTCTCCCTCTGTCACATTCATTACCTGCCCTCCTTCCGAGAAGAAAACCAGCCCGATCCTCCCCAAATTGACGCGATTTGGATTCGAAATTAACCACTGCTCGATCGGATTCCCGCCACCAAAGTCATACTCCACTAATCGGCCGTGGTTATACCAGCTTACACCCCTATAGTTCTCCACGTCCTGCGCCGTCACCCCAGGTGGGAGGCTGTCGTTCTTCCACCCCCACGACGACATGATCGCGAAAGGTTGGAAGGTATGCAAGCCTGTCACGTCCGCACCGAAGGCAAAGTTCCCATTGCCAACTTGCATGGGCGTGCTGGTGCTGGAGGCATT
Source organism: Nidularia pulvinata (assembly GCA_036937195.1). NCBI lineage: Eukaryota > Fungi > Basidiomycota > Agaricomycetes > Agaricales > Nidulariaceae > Nidularia > Nidularia pulvinata. The sequence continues at coordinate 8,081 of JASFDH010000184.1, read as the reverse complement.
GCGGGTAGGGTTGTACCGCGAGACGAGAGCGAGGCGGTTGATGAATGCTTGTGCAAGTGCGGCGAGAGTCAGGAGGAGGAAGAGAGTTGCTTTCATGGCTTTACATCACGGAAGGTGTGATGCTCGATAGTATTTATGATGTTCTTGCGGGCCGGAGGGGAACTCCAGATGTCCCATGACCCATTGCGATGTCACCTTCGATATCTATGTCTTTACGGCTTGGTCATAGGTCATCGAAGCTGCTTCACATCTTTTGTATTCGAAGAACTCAAACTGTTCTATTATTGACGCGTGACGGCAGATAAAGAAGTCTGTCTGCATATGACCGCGTGTGTTTCAAGTAAAGGAATGGCTTTCTTCACTCGGACACAATCTAATAGCTTTGTAGTTTTAGAGGTTCACTCGATTAAACTGGTTTATCTGCTCTACTTTCCTTCTTTACGGCTCAAAAGATGTCAACTTTCCTTTGTTCACATCTACAATTTATTAGATATATAACATGAAGTCGACGTCCACCCTAATACCTGCGCTACACGACACCTCTTTCCATTAGATTGGTTGCGAACTATGCGTATGGTATATCAGAATGCAGCCACTGCTCTCACCAGGTCGTCATGCGCACGAATCGACCCAATCTTGGCTCCCTTCGAATAACATGGTGTGTTGTGTGTCCTGAAATCCCGTGTTGCTCACCCGGTTCTTTATGCACTCAGGATGAAGTGCGAGAGCGATGTGATTGAGATAGCTTATATGCTTCCCATTTTATGTTGTTGACTTAGTACGGCTGATGAAAGAGTGATAGCAAGCAAATCACAATTAATCATCTTTTAATAACCAATAGCTCGTCAGAATTCTAAACATAGTTTGAATTTGCCTCACACTTTGGACGAATATCACTCAGAACTCATGAAATAGTCCCATAAAAACTTTACTACAACGCTTTTCGATAGCCTGGAGATGAATTCGAAGTGCATGGCGAGTCTCTGGATCCAGGCCATCAGTAATTTGGTAAATCAGTTTCCACCGGATTCTCAACTTGAGCAACTAAGGAAACTGAGCAAAAACCTGGAAACCTAGAAACAAGTTGAAAACCTATGTCCGATTTTTTGGAAACATTCTGGAGAGCTGAGAAGTAGAAACATATAGGTTATTAAAGCTGTATCAATGAGTGACTTTAACCTCCCAAGTTTCCAGGTTTCCAGGTTTCCAGAAACTATGAACCAGTGAAAACCAGTGAAGACCCGGAAATTAAATTTCTATAATGCTGATGGCCAGTATTCACTAATTGCCAAACTATGTGTATGAAATCAAAGGGTAATATTTGAGACGTTATCCTGGAAAAATAGTGTGAATATCGGTTACCGAACTTCTTTTATAATGTCTTGTAAAAATTAGAGGTTATATAACACTGAAGAGCTTTTGAAAAGGCAGGATAGTGCGCTGCAGCTTCAAAATAAAACATACGCAAATAATAAAATTAAAGAAATAGAAGGCGCGGTACGGCACGGTATGACACGGCACCTTCTTGTTGCCTAGAGAAACTTCGTTCAATTAAACGTATCGAAGGCTCGAAGACTCGAAGTTCCCTGTTCGATTCAGGGTCAGATCATTCTCGGCATGTTTCTTATTATAGTTTACTGCCCGACAGTATCATTAATTTATGCATTCTAAATTTTTCTTATACTTACTGTCAAATCAAAATTGATTTATATTTGTACCCAGCTCAATCTGACAAGATCTAGTGAAGCAATGATTGGCGCATCTTATGGAACCCTGGAATTTTAGATCATGAAAATCCATAAAGTATAGAGTATACAGCAAACAATGAGAGATACCATGCACAATAGTACCCAGCAAATACACAACATAGTATGTATATCATCCTCCTGTATGTCCTTGAATAATAGGCACTCGAAAATAGAATAGATAGCATTAGACCGTAGGAAGTAGTGTCCAAGTATTATTCTTCTTGATGGCTTCCATCAGTGTATCGGGCTGAGAAACACTAACCCCACTGCAATGTTGTCATTCACATTATGTATCGCATATTGCGTCAGGATATTTGCGACCGTGAATTCCCGGTTGGTGATGCAACTGCTTCCACATGTAGATCAACCACCCCTTACATCGTTGCCGCCGTTAAGCCAATATTCACCAAGCACGTGTGTCCGTGAAACAAAAAAGACATAAACCCGATGCATACAGTATATTCAGCACTGAACAAAGTCATCAAAAATTCAAGGCTCACCACAAAATAATCTGTATAGACCCCATTATTTCCAAGATCCCAGTATGTTGCAGCAACAGGCGATCAGGGGAGAATTTCTGCCATCAGAATAACTGTGGCAATGTTGACCAACTTGTCCACATCAAAGATTTCAGAATAAACAACCTCTGTAACAGATCCTGTATTAGAATCTTAATAATAGATGCGGTGAATGTTGAGAGCGAGGGCTTTGACGATGGCAAGACCACCCTGAGAAAGTGCAGGAATATAAGTAGCTGCAGCTGCAGTTCGTTCAATCCCGAGAGAGCGGTGAAACCTTAGGAAAAGGTATTTCCAGTGTCATTGTCTGTGATACAGCAGATGTTGTTACACCGTACCATGAGTATCGCGGTGAACAACATTAGAGGCTCGATGTCTCTGCGAGATATGTAGCTTTGTATGTGAGTTGGGATTCTGATATTCGCTGTTTGCTTGTATGTCTTTCATACAATTATATGTCCAAAACAACAACAAAATATATTCATATGAATACTTTAATGATCAATATATCTATCATCCCATGTGGACACGTTTTGGTATCTTTTCGTCAATTTAGTTGTAGACTGCTTCGAAGATCTGCAGTCACCGCCTATAATCTACTGATCCACACTGTAAAGAGAAGATGATTAAGTGGAATTACAATTAACAGTCGCATTCCTCATTGGTGTTGCAGAAGAGAACTTCATATCCATGTGTCGATTTCGGAGCTTTTTGCTAATAAGCGATGATCCTTAAGACCGCCCTAAAAGTCTACAGGGATATAAGTAAGTGCCTGAATCTCTTTTGTCATAGTGAAAGATACTACAGCCAAACCTCCCTTAAGTGACTACTCCTCATAGTCCATGCTCCCCCATATTCCATAGCTTTGAGTGATCATCAACTTGTCATTTGCACCAAATTCAGTCCTCAAAACCCATAGTCCGGAGCATCTATTGAAAGGTACGGGTTAAGAGGAGTTTGGCCGCTCGACTATAGCAGCATTTATGGAACATGTCATTCATGCTTTATTGAATGTGATCGCAAAGTGTTGATATTCCATACCATGTACATCATTGTAAGCAACATTGTTGCTTGGATTCAACAATATGTGGGCCAGGATCATGGAATTTAGACTGGTCTTAAATCATGCCTTTTATGCTTCAGAACGTATCTGTTGGTCTGTACTCTGTGCAAATATATCAGACTAATAAATAAACTTCCAAGGACCGAAGTGTCACTGAATAGTCTCAATCATGGGTGGGTTTACCATATCAACATCCACCATTTTATCCGCTCTTGGTGCTTATTACAAGCTTTCAACATAACACTAACGAGTCCATCTTGAGATAGTAATCTAATTACGACTTGATAGTCATAAAGTACTGGAAACAGCTCTCTTCAATGCGGTGGACGTTTTTAAGTTCGAGATACTTTAATATGTAGCACGTACAGGAAGTCTATGTGGGTGTACAGCATGCAAAGAAGGATCCCGATTAGTGCATGTGATGCTTTTAGTTCTTGGATGTCCCGCGTACCGATGTCTGGACCATGGATGTTGAGCATTGAGCACTCAATAGATGAAGCACATTCAACATAGTATAACACTAATGCTTTATTTGTAGGAATAATATACTACTGTTGAAAGGAAATGAGTACTGTCGCACATACCGGATCGCAGGCCTCCTGCGATGAACTCGCAAATTTCAGAGTTCTCATGCCGAAGTTCTTGCGAACACTTCTAAATGACTTATGGCACAAAAGGTCCATATGGATAGTGTGTTAGGAGCTCCAGTTGAATGTAGATGTTTCGCTAATGGAATCTTCGAAATGAGAGGTGTCAGCTAGATACTAGATACAAGGATCGAACAGTAGATACACCGTGAAACCAGCTACCAGGCCGTTAGGCATCGCCATTCCTCGAGCTTGCGATCTGCTCTTAGGTCAGTTTGGGTTGCTCTAATGCCCAGGAATATGTCAAAGACTTTAATATAGGCCAGCTAATACGGGGAAATTTGATGTATGTCCATCGAGTAATGCCGGTTTTATACTCCCTTGCAGCCGCGTCGGGAATCATGAGAGAGAAACAAAATTACCATTATGAAGTGGTATGGTACTAATATGGGGTTGCTGTGGGTACTTCAAACACGATTCCTAGGTAAGCGAACCATTCAGTAAGTTTTCCGCAGTACAATATTTTTCGATGCCATTGGACTCAGCGAAAGACTGTAGAGATTTCCATCCGGCCCAAATCTCGAGTCAAATAGTTTCGCCCTACAGAACATAGAAATGAGCAGTACAAATAAAAATACAAATATTATATAAAAGATCTTCCGGGTTCCGCGTTAAATTTAACATGCTTCCATGAGCATGTCCACACCGACTTTGGCCTGTGACCGAGTCGTGAGCTTGGATATGCTCACAAATGCTTCCAGAAGTGCAGGCACAACGAAAGGCGCCTTACATTCCCTCTCAACGTCTGTAAGAGCGTCTTCAGCTTCCATACGTAGCTGACTCTCTTCCGCCATTTGGCCTTGTAGGGCGAGTAGTTGAGATTTCAGAGCATCTTCTCTCGCTAGGGCTTCAACTAACTGCTCGCGCGCACCTGCGAGCTCACTTTGGAGACCTATTAGCATAGACTCGTTACTCGACTCCAAAGAGGAAATTGAAGCAGAAGCTAGAGCAGAAGATTTCTGAGGCTGAAGTTTCAATTGGACGATGGACATAGAAGATGCGGACGCTTCCTCCATATTTATGTCTCTCGAAGGCTGGTGTTCTTTCGATGTAGATACCGCTGCGTCACAATATTCCGGGCTCTTTAGTATGGGTGTCGTCGAGTGCGGAAGTTTATCCGACTGAAGAAATAGTTCTCAGCGCCAAGACTTTCTAAAATATCAAGCAGACTACGTACTGGTCGGCTTGGCATTTGCATGGAGACCGCCTCGAGATTTGAACTTTCACTGATAGCCGGTGCTGCGTTAACTGGCTTCGGAGGCGTCGATGATGCATTTTCTACGAGCAATGCAGCAGAATGGACAGAAGGTGTCTCTCGGACTGAATGGCCAGCATTCGCCGAAGAGGGCAGACTAGTTTGCTCAGAACGAGAATGATTTGCTGCACCTTGAACGGGTAATGGCGACTGAGAAATAACTGGAGGTTTCGATGAAGACAGAGAAGTCGACTTCCGTGGAATGCTGATTTGTATAGCTTGGGGGAGTGGCGTGGACTGAGAAGTAGCTGCTCGAGTAGTAGTTGTAGCCGCAGATGGCGGAGAAATCCTTCCGTGGAGAGCAGCAACTTGTACAGTTTGCGAGGGTAGGGCTTGAACGGGAGATGCAGATGGTGGAGAATTCGACTTCAGCCAAATGCCTGTGAGGCTACTTTGGAAAGGTAACGTGGATTGAGGAGCTGGAGACGCAGATGGCGGAGAATTCGATTTTTGCTGAACGGTTCTGACTCCACCTTGGGCCCAATGAGCAATATTCACAGCTGTAGACGAGGACGGTAGGGAAATCGCCTTGTGCGGAGCATTCTCATGTACAAACTGGGAATGTGATACAGTGCGAGAAGTAGCTGGACTTGCAGATGGAAGTGAAATATTCTCCCGCTAGAGGTGACATACAGTTCAGCTCGTTATAACAGGAGATGGAAGCGAAGTCGACTAACTCTTCGTGGTAATTCTTGCATTGCCCGAGGAGCAATAGGAGTAGGAAACACCGGTTTGCTCGAAACCGGAGCGGACTTAAGAAGTGAAGCATTAAGTAGAGAAAGACATCTACGTTGAATATCGCAATTACCTTGGATAATGCCGATGTTGAAACGGCAGGCGAAACCGCAACGGAATTGATACCTGATGTTGTGGGCTGTTAAAAATAGATAAATTGAGCAAGAATATGACACTAATTCCTTTGTAAAACGTGCCTGAAGTAAGAATGTCCCGGGGTGGTCTACTTTCTGTTTCTTATGCGGAAATAGAGAGTCCTGAATAGAATTTTGATCCCTCAACCTTACAGATAGTGGAGGACTGGTGCCACCAAAATGCAGCGAGCCGTAAGTTCCAGAATGGGGTGGGCTATATGAATAACTGGAAGTTCCACGATAGCCTGGAAAACGATCTGTGTCATAGGGATTGGGTCGCTTCCTGTTGTATTCGTAGGTGTCCTGATTGTCATATTCAGATTCATCATCACTCTCATCATCTTCATCATCATCTTCGCCACTATGGAATATTAAACGTTGAAATATCGATGCTATAAATGTGGTGAGTGGCTTACAATTCATCCAGTTCCAGATGTTCGCTGACAGTTCAAATATATCAGTGAAATTATCAAATCCATTAATGGGAAGCATCCGTACATACATCGATAAGTCTGTCAATTTTTCGTCAAGATCTCTAGTATCATCCGGTCGAATCTTCTTTAATAGAGTTTTATGCAATGGCTAGACGAAGATGTGATGAATACTTGGAGACTTGGAGAAAGACGAGTCTGCAGCTCACACTATTTCGAAGAATATTCTGCCATGAAAACTTTATACATCCCTGAGAGATGAGCTCGAGACTCTTGTGCGGAAAGGGTGGAATTCCCAGTATCGCGATGTCTGCTTGAAGGGCAGCGTCCGACCGCTTAGACAAGAACCTGAAGCAGGTGGCTGCTTTCTTCCCAGTATATGTTATTGTGACCACCAGGTCCAGCTGCTCTGAGTGATATGAGTGTTGAGGCATCGCAAGAGAATGATGACAGAAGAGCTGGTAAAGGCCTCAGTCGACGCTGACAACGTTGTCTATTCATTCTGTCGCCAACATGTTGGTTCCGGGTCCCGATCCCTGGAATGATGAATCATGATATTCGGAGTTTTGTTAGCCGACACGGGTCCTCGAGACGCACCTCCGACTTACGTAACATGATTTGCGTTGCTCTCTTCGAGTTGGTGCTCTCCCTTCTCTCTCGTCTGTCGGCTTTCTAAGCTGTTATCGGGGCATATTCAGCGTCAGTGCATTTTTCCCACATCTGCTTGGAAAAAAAAAGTACATGCCTAGATCATCTCAAAATTATTTTTTGACTCTTCTATGCTGCCTTCACTATGAATCCGAACCCACCAAGAACCCACTGCTCTCGTGACTCAAGCTGGTCGTGCACATTGCGCCCAACACCAACTGGACTCTTTAATACGATATATTGAAGCTTCGGACTCTAGCAGGATATGAAGTTGCGCGTTGGAGCCAGAGAAGTTTAGAAAAGGTGACAGTTCCGAGATTGTAACCCAACATGTCGCTCAACCTTTTACTAATCTGTGACACACTTCATGCCTTTATGCCCTCAGTACTAGTTTAAATAGCTCTTCCAATATCCGATTTGAGGATAATGCCCTCGTGCATTGTACGTCGCATTATTGCCAGGTAAATGCACTGGCCGATACTGTGGTTGTTAAATAACGTTTTTATCTCGAAGCGTAAGCTTTTCTCATTGTACTATCAATCAGCCTCTTGCCTGAACATAAGCAAGCTTTCTCGCAATCGATATTAACGCCGTGAATTCGACATTAGCTCAATGAAAATGATAGATTTGTTATCTTTCGACTTTAAAGGTTTCCCTTTGACATCGAAAACGCGTGTACTGTGCAGGGACTACAAATGTCCCCTTTCCTTTATTTTTCTGTCGCTGGAAGAGACTCTTAGCATATTTTAGCGAACTTACCTCCTTTCTGTTTCCCGGCACATATGTCTCAACACCCCACTTCCGACCCTTTGCAACGTCAATCGTCCATCAGGAAAACAAGGAAAAATGGGTCTAGGTTTATATAGACAGATATACCTTTAGCTGAAAAATAATTGGTATCA
>JASFDH010000183.1:0-32141 GCA_036937195.1 Nidularia pulvinata | reverse complement strand
GGGCACAGGACTCTATCACATCTTCTAATGGCTCCTACTACTTACGACCTCTTCTTCACTGGCCGAGACGACCCCCGCTGCTGCGTTATCATTGGCGAGGACACAAAACCCATCTACTTTGCCTTTGAGACCTCTGAACGAAACCTCACGATGCCGAATGTCAGGACGATGGTAGGGTGCTTAACCACATCGGGAGGATCATGAAATAACGAGCGCTTACGTATAGAAAGGTTTATAGGAATACAAAAGACGTCTGTGCGAGACTGGATTGGAGTCCAGGCAATCATCTCGGGAGTGCTACCATTGGAAATCGCCAAATACCAATGTCACATCTCGTCTTGCCTGGCTCAAGTAACAAGTGAAGCCATATTGTGTTTTCGTAACTTGGCTTACTGGCTATAACTGCGCCTTCCGATGTTTTCCCTAGCTCACGAGCCTTCGTATCTGCTGATGGGAAGCGTTTCGAATGGCGGCGAAGTAGAAGCGATCCAACTTCATACGATGTACGCACACATCTATTGTTCTGCGCCATATGGTCTTTGACACCTCTCAGCTGTATGCTAGCCCCAGCATGCGAATCGCTGCCTTCCGTCGATACGCGCAGGCAACAGTCGTGGGGCCCTCACATGGCCTGCTGCAGTACACATTCAACAACGATCTCCTTTTGGTGGAAGCACTCCTCGCTCTGTGCCTGAACCGGTGGATAGATTTACATGGCGTGTAAACATCGTGTAAACGGGAAGATTTCACTTTTCATCATATAGGGTTCGGGGGTCATTCATTATATGTGGATCACGGACATAACTATTTACTATTTATTTTAATATTTGCAACGGACGAGGGCCAGAACATATACCACACCACAGAATAGAGTCCGTACAATGAAGTCCAGACGAGGGGGAAAATAATAATTAGGACGGGCCGCTATGAGCCTCCCATTGAACCCAGCATATGTTCCAGACGCTCCTCCACCGTCCAATGAATGTCATTCGTTGATAAAGAAGATGTCGCGGAATGGCCGGCACCAGGAGCACGCGTCGTGTTAGGGAGGAAATTGAACGAGCCTGCATCTACCCCTTGGGAAAGGTTCTCAATGAGACGTCCTATTTGAGCTGAGGAGCTATAGAAAACCTGCGAGAGAGTAAGCAAAAATGACTTCGAGCAACCATCAGACACGTACCTTAGTCTCAGGGCGCGTCTTCCCTTGGGAAGGTTTCTTTCGAGACAGGAAAGACGAGGTGCTACCCTTAGACCCTGCTCGGCCATGCTCTTTGACAAAGATCTGCACCCCTTCGCCAGTTCCCTCACGAGAGTACTCTGATGCAAAGCTTGCTCGTCCAGTGTACACAGACGCTTCGTCGTCATCTCGCAAACCATTGACGATAGACCTGAACGGCTGTGAGAAATATGGGAGGAATATGTGGACATTTATACTCACCATATCGTTTCACCATTGGCCAGCTCGATAACTTCCAGCGCCGGTCCCGCCTCTGATGAAGGTACCCCACCATCGGTACCTTGTAAGTTGCCGGGCCCAATAGAATCAGGGCCGGCCGTACTTACAGCTCTGCTTTCTCCGGCGTACATGTCATAGCTGGGAAGCAGTTGTTAAACACGTGTAACAGTTATGTCATTTCCGTAAAATTACTCACAGCGAATCGTATGTCGAGTTGGACTTCTCGATAGGACCTCCTGACGTTGATGGAATAGACAGAAGATGCTCTGATTGCGCGAGAGAATGCGGTAATTGTGGCACAGGAGGAGATATGTCACTGGAAAACCGTTTTGAAGTCGGAGACCGTGGAGGTGGGGGCGTTGGGGCGCGATCGTGGACAGAGCGGCTTGACACAGATGCTGCACTAGCGCGGCGTCGACGGGAGGAGCTCTTCCTCATGAGAACATTCAGTTCTCTTGGGTCAGATGGATAGATGATAGTCCTTCTGACAACCGCATTGCTAGCATTTTCGCTCAAATTTTCTCTTGGCCGACGTGTAGGTTCAACAGGCTTGTGTGGAGCAGGCCGTTTCGAAGTTGATTCCTCTAGTCTTTCTCCGTTCGGTTGCCCGTTTGCATAAAGAACCGAAGGTGCTTCATATGGTTGTGATCCCTCGGCCGAGATTTGACCGTAAACTCCTTGGTGAGCGGGAGGTAGGTTAACGCGAGTGTCCCCAAACTTCGGGTCTCGAGTATCTGGCCTTGCGGTTTTGACAGTTGAGTTACTTCTCGATAGAAGGGCCCAATCATTGGATCTAGACGACGTCGAACCAGAGCGTGCCAGGAGATCAGTCAAAGCACTTTGATTAAGGCCTAGACTTTCAGCAGCATCGAACAGTTGCTTTATTGCGGCAGACTCATTGTCATCCGCAGTCCCGACATTCTCCTCAGGAGATGGCGTAGAGATGGGAATAGAACTGGTGGCCGAAGAGCTGGTGGCTGAAGAGTTGGTGGCTGGAGGCTGGGCAGGACGATCTGCCCGGGGTATGGGAGAATTCGAACTAGCATCGCTCGGTGCAGCGCGGGAAGGCGACCATACTTGAGCACTATGTAGGGATGGAGAAGAGGGGGGCATCTGGAACGACGAACGTGGTTCAGATTCTGGTGGCGTCTCGGAACTCCGTTGTTTATTCAGGAAGCGCGCCATAAAGCCCCTTATGCCCGGACCAGCAGAAGCAGGCGGGGTAGAAACCGGGACTTTGAATCTGTTAGCTTCGGTGGCGCTTGACAAGCTAGGACCTCCGGGAACTTTGAATTTCACAGGATCATAATTGGCAGTTTGACTTGCGGGAGGAGATTTTGGATCGAGAGGAAAGGATGTCATGTCTTCCGCAGTAGGTATAGAATTCTTTGCGCGCAGAGTCCCCCTAAACTTCCTGAACCGCGAACCGATCTTCGAAGGTCCAGAGTTAATACTAGCAGTAAGGGAGGGCGATCGTAGGGGTATAGTATCCACGCTAGTCGTAGCAGAGACTAGCTGAGGTTTGGATATATCGCTGGGACTGATGCGCCTGCGTGATATTGATCCGTTATGGGTCATTCCTTCAGGTTGTAAATTAGAATTAGATGGCCGTTTTCTCAGTGCAGCCATCGCAGCCTCTGTCTTTTGCTGCACTTCCCGCACGAGATCCGCACTCTCTTGAGTAGCCTGAGGTATCCGTGGCTGCGATGGATTCCGACGCAATTGGTAGGGTGAACTGTCCGACTGGGGTAGTTCCAAAGAAGGAGCGATAATCGGAAGCTCGTGAGAGGGTGGCTCATATTGAGCAGAGGAAGCAACGTTATCCGAAATAGCTTTATCCGAAGCAGCTTTGACGGCCGCCTGTTGTTCAGGTTTCGGTGTCTTTCCCGCACGATCCTCATCATCGTCTACGCCGAAAAGGACATGGGCAAGGTCACGATTGCGACGGGTGGTAGGTGATGGTTCAGAAGGAGGAGCAGGGGCAACTGTGAGAGTATTAATAGGAGGGGGCAGTTCCCGCGTAGACTGGATGCTGTCAACCACGGAATTCAGCAGCTTCGAGTACTGGTCTGAAGTTGGCGTAGTCGGAGAAGTTGGAGAAGTCGGAGAAGCTGGCGCCGCTTGCTTTCCTGGTGGAGGGCTAGCGACCTGTGCAAAGTAACTTTCAGCATTAACTTCCAAGAAACAGGGAAAAACCAACATACCCGTTCAGGGCGACCATTCGTGGAATAATTGCTCTGCGACGTCGACGGTCTTCTCCTCCGCAGCGACGAAGGCGCCCTCTCCCTTGCCTCTGGGTTAGCCGCCTTCGCTACCGCAACGCTCACAAGCTTCTCCTGAATAGCCACGAAATCCGACTTCTTCAGCCTAGCATACCGTTTAATAATCTCCTCCGCGTCCCACTCTTCCTCTGGCGATCCACTAGGCGTCGATTTCTCTGAATCACCAATCTCATGCCACGCAGGCTGCACCTCCCCGCCGTCGCCGAACAGCCCCGAGAATTTGTCCTTCCCGTCGTCCCACGAGTGAAAGCTGGAACCGGCGGATTCAAGCGAGGAGCGGGAGGAGTTGGCGATGGGCGAAAAGAGCGGTAAGGGAAATGTATTGAGGTTGAAGGGCGAGGAAGGGGCATTCTGCTTAGAAGAACGGCGGCTGCCGTTCCGCGAAGAGACTTCGAAGTTAGAGTATGTTGGTGAGGTTGGGGGCGAGCGGGAGGCGCCTTGCGTAGGTGTTGGGGAACGTGGTGCGCGACTAGGACCGAGAACAGGTGATCCAAGTTCCATTGCAGGAGCATTAGACGGGATGGCGGTATTTGGCAAGCTCGAAGATGTTTGTACAGAGCTCCGCTCCATGATAGGTGAATCAGGAAGCGCAGGTGAGCGCACCCTGTTCTGGTCGCTATGTCCATGCAAGTCTGAACTGCTCACTGCCCCTTCGCTGACCCAACTGTCATTCCTAATATGGCCAGCGGTGGTATGGGAAGGTTTGTTGTTCCCACTGAGGCTCGGATTCCAGATGATATTCGATGGCGTACTCGGCCGTGAAGATACAGCCATTGGTTGGAATGTGCCCGCAGCTAGAGGCGAGGCTGGTCTCCGTCTGCTGCTGAAGGCAGACGAACTGAGGGGGTTATCAAACTCATTTGAGTCTCCACGATGGTGAGAGCTATCCTCTGGGGTATACCGCCCATTCGTGCTCCTCTGCAAGAACAATGTAGAAGATGACAGTGGCGTCGTTGGACGAGGAGATTGTCGAGAGGAGACGGATTCCCGCCTAATGATGCTAGCTGAGCCGGCAGGAGAGGCTGACGAGTCCATCGAGAAGCTAGAGTGCATTGGGGACGTTGCGCGCGGAGTGGTTGAGTGCGATCTCTGATCATCAGACTCGAAATCCCGCGGTGTCATAGGACGGGGCATTCCCGGGATATATCCAGGTAAAATACGCGACGGCAACGGAGACGCCCTCCGCTCGTCTTGCTCTGACAGCGCCTGCTTGTCGGACGAGATGGCCATCCCCGCTTCGTATACAGAGGATGTGTTCAACACGTCGCTGTTTCTCTAATGAAAGTGAATAAAGTTAATGAGACTCGCAAGGACAACGTGGGGATGGCGAGGGCGAAGGGCACTCACCACTTCTGGCGTGTTCCTCTGCTCGAGGCTTCCCTTCGGCACGGGCACTGAGCGTGGCATCACTATCTCGTCCTCCACCTCATCCTCTATCTCCTTGATGACCTCTTCAAGTGCCATAGATGCCCTCTTCAGAACAGACGGTCCGAGTGTCTTAGCCAGCCGGTACTCTGCTGCCGTCAATGACTGCTCGCCATACGGCGCTGACGGGACAATAGGTGCATTTCGCACTGGCTGTTTCTCGTTCGGGCTCGACTGGGCAGACACTGGTTGCGAGAGTATGCTTCCTTCCGGTGTGAGAGGGCGCATGCTGTCGGGGCGCAGACCATCGATCGTAGCGGTCGAATTGCCTCTGGAGGACTCTGTAGGAGTCATCGAGACTGTGCGCGTACTGCCAGCTGAGCTGCCCTTGGATGATGACACACTCCGCATGTACGTGTAGTCCCTCAAACGCCCCGACCCGAAGAGGTTATTACTGTAGCGCTTGGTGGACCTTCCGCCGGGAGATGAGCCTGCGAAAGAGGACGAGCCGGACTTGACGCCCTGGAAGCCAGAGGGCGACTCGTCTCCGTCGGCAAGCATGTTCTCTTGGGAGCGCTCCGGGGTGGTGAAGCCGGTATGCTTGGGCCGTATGCGCCCTAGCGTCTCGAGTAGCATATCTTCCTCCTCTTCTGATATCTGATGTTCGGCCCCCCGTGCCCTCTGCTCAGCAAACCTATTCCTCAGCTCGTCGAATGAGACGGGGTCTCCGGAGGAAGAGCGCAGTAGCGAGAAGCGACGTGAGAGACTGCGTAGACAAGGATTCGTTAGTATATCAGGTCTACCGTGTACATCTAGACGGAGCGCCAATCTCATATACGTACTCTGGAAGGATTATGGACGTGCGAAAGTCGCCTGCGGGAGGTAATTCAGGCAGAGATTCTCTAGACTCAGTGGCTGGCGGGGGCACAGTGGCTGGAGACTGGGCTACACTAGGAAGCTGGCGTTTCGCGTCGGACTTTTTGCTGGAAAGTACAATAAGGCACGAATGTAGGTCAGTAAGGCATACTTCCTGGTCAGGGAACAACGACTGACCGAAAGCGATGCATGGCCTAAGAGCGGTATTGCCTCGTTTTATACACGTTGGGAGACAGAGGATGGGGCCCAAAAGGACGAATGGGTACTGTGACAAGTAAGATAGCGATTTCGGAAAGGACAGGCGGGCAACGTGGTGAACACGAGTTGGTGTTCGAAAAGAAGATCAGGAAGGAGTCCGGTCGAATAGCCTTATTAGGGAGTTGCGGGCCTGGGCATGCAGAGTGCTGGAGAAGAAAGACGAAGAAAACAAAGAAAGAGGGGCGGAGGGGTATAACTTGGGGTAGGAGAAATGCAGGGACGGTGGTCGGTACTGCGAACAGCAAACAGTGGCGTTGTGAAAACACCAGGCACTGTTTCCGTATATGGCACAGCGTACGCCGAATTCAATACGCGCAAATATGGAGTCACTCCAGCCGCAATTGTTTTTTGAAATTCATTGGCATAAAACGCGTTATATCGATACAAATACTACTCGGGTACAGGAGAATGCTCGCTAATTTACATGGCGTATCTGCAGTCGTCGTCAGACGCGTGCACAATCCGAACAGCAGCCGCACGCACTTCTTGGTCCACTCCTTTGCAGTAGCGAGGAACTTGGTCTTGTCGTTCTTCAGGAGCTGTGATCCAGGGTGAGCACAGTATTTTTACCTTTATAAAGAAAGACGCACGGCTGCGATTTCCGGCTCAAAGGGATCGTCCGCGCTGGGGTTGTTTATTTTCTCCTGGATGATGGCGAGCACTGGGACGCGTCCATAAATAACATAACTCTAATCTAGTCAAAGCGACCCACCTGAGGAGATTGTCACCGAGGGCTTCCACTGCAACCAGCCGAATACGACATACACACAGAATGTCAGGAAATGTCCGGCAGATAAGCCATGATAGACGCACCTCATCGCGAAGAACGGGCACGCAGATAGCTCCCTCCTCGTTGATTCCAGGGTGATAAATCCTGGTGGTAAAAGTTACCTAGATGGGGAGAGTTGGTCCCCGTACGGAATACATACTCAGAAGGACGCGACCAGCCGATCACTTACAGTTGGCGCCTTGAAGGGGTAGTTGGGTGGCAAGGATAGGTTGAATTTAAACGTTCCGTTCTTGTAGGGCGAATCTGACTTGATCTGCCTCAGCAAGGGTCCACGGACAATGGGGTGAAGGCAACGTACAGCAGCTTTGATGGAGCACTTCCACTCAAATATGTTATCTTCCTGCGCTTCTACGGAGATACGCTGCAGATAGCAAGGTTAGCGCATGGACGATAGATGAAGACGAGGCGTACATCGAGCGGCTTTGCCGAAAGATCAGTCAGTTCCTAACAGAAGGTGAGCATGATGAAAGGGAGTGGCGAGAAGATAGAATACCTTCTGGATGCGCCTTGACGAGAGATGTTGAGAAATGAATTCATGCGGTGCAAGAAGAGGCTGAACTCACCGAACGGCAGGAGCAGTTGCCATTATGAAAGGGAAGTTAGTAGGGAAGCTAAGGAAGAGCCAAGCAAGGACCGACGATGATGATCGCATAACCCGTTTGGGACGAGGCTAATGATCGCGCTTCGCGTAGCCGTGACACCGTTCCTCCTGGACTATTACTTTCTTTCGTATTATTCTGCCTCGTTGTTTCTAATGCAATCTCGAATACGCTGATATCCCCCGTATACTAACCCTAGGAGCTCATCTACACGTAACAATGCTTGCAGAATCTACGCCACCCCCAGAACCCGACGTGCTGCCCTATCCGAGCCCTTCCTCGAACTCTGCAACCCCATCCGCAATCCACACCGGTGGAAGCCAGCCCCCAGTCCAAGGCCGCAAACGAAAACGCGCCCCAGCTCCTCCAACTGCCTCCTCTCCAGCACCCTCGGATCCAGGTTCTAACACCGGAGGGGCTAATGCCACAGAGTCCGTCTCGCATCTTTCATTTCCCTTCACGTCCACGCTGACCACCCCATTCTCATCCAGACTCCTCGCAACACGCGCAGACCTCTCTTCTCGCCCCGTCCTCTCTATTTCCCGCGGTCCCACTTTCGTCCCCACCGCAGAAGGCTCAGAGTACTACAAGACCGAATTCATAGGCGTCAACCGACATGGGTTCCGGTACATCCCCGCCGGGATCAACCCCCCAGGCCATGCGACGCCCTGCCGCACGATCGAGTCTAACCCCACCACCTTCCGCGTCAGTTGGGAGGACCGCAGCTCCTTCTTGAAGGTCACCAAGGACGGCCTGGGCATTGCTGGTAGTAAAGGCTTTCGCAGCGCACGATGTAATGCGCCTATTCGTGAGGGGAAGTGGTATATGGAGGTGAAAATCCTTCATGGCGGCGGAGAACATGTCGGGGACGAAGTCAGGCGGGAAGGCAGCCACGTCCGCCTTGGCTGGGGGCGGAGAGAGGCTCCGCTAAATGGCCCCGTAGGGCTTGATGGCTACAGCTACGGCTACCGGGACAAAACAGGCGACAAAGTTTCTCTATCGCGGCCACGGCCCTACGGTCGCCCTTTTGGCTCTGGGGACGTCGTCGGGATGTACATCTCCCTCCCTCCCCGGCGCGAAGCAGACAAGAATGACCCGCACGACCCCGCACACATCAAACGGGAGCGCATCCCCATCGACCTCAAGGGCCAAGAAGTCTTCGAGATCCTCGAGTACCCCCAATCAAAGGAAATGACCGCGCTAATGGACTACTCCGGCAAGTCGACCAGCTCCGCCTCTGTTCCCTCCTCGTCCAAAAAGACAATAGAGAAAGGCAAGCTTCCCGAGCGCAATGGCCCCGCCAACCCAGCTAAAGTGAACGCCCCCGTCCTCCGACCGCTCCCCATCCTCCCCACCTCCCGCATCGCGTTCTTCGTGAACGGCGAGTGCCAAGGCACCGCCTTCGAAGACATCTACGACTACCTCCAGCTGCGGCAGTCCGACACACAGCGCAAAGCCAAAGAAAAGAAGCGCACGCGCGAGGGTGTCAAGGAGCACCGAGAGAACCCCTTCGACGACGGCACGCTCGGGTACTACCCCTTCATCTCGCTCTTCAACGACGCGTGCGTGCACCTCAACCCGGGCCCGGACTTCGAGTTTCCCCCTCCACCCGACGTCGATGCAGTCCTGGACGGCGCGCCGGCGTCTGCACCCAACCCCGACGACGCGCCGAACCGCACGTGGCGCCCTGCATCGGAGCGCTACGCCGAGTTCATGCAAGAGCAGTGGGACCTCGACGCGCAAGAAGAGGAAGAAGCCAAAGTCGAAGCCGTGCGCCAGGCCGCGGTCGACAAAGTCGAGGAGGAAAAACGCCTCCAGCGCGCTAAGAAGCGGCAGCAAGCCGAGGCGCGCAAACGCGCCAAGAAAGCCGCCGAACAACGCACCGCGCTCTCCGTAACACCCTTCGACGAGGACCGCTTCGGCCCATCCTCCTCCCCCTTGCCCCTCTCGAGCCTGAGCTCCACTGCGCTCGCAAGCTTGAACCAGCCGAGCCCCAGCCCGCTGCGGAACGCGACGGCATATGATCCCGATGGCTATGGGCCCCTGGAGCAGGAGCACTCTCCCACGCCGACGTATGCGTCGTATGGGGAGTTCCAGGGAGGGCAGAGCGGGTACAGCTCGGAGGCGCATGATGTTGAGATGGATCAGGACGGGAATGAGGATGAGCAGGGGGAGCAGGGGGAGCATTTGGGGGAGCAGCAGCAGCGAGTTAGTACCCCGGGTGGGTGGTATCCCTCATAGTGTTTAGCGGTTGTGTAGCCTCTCTTGTATTTCTTTCCGGGCGATCTTGGCGTATTATAATTCAACGGATTTGCATCATAGAACTTCATGAATTAGTCGACGGTAACAAACGAATTATAGACGGCGAACATTTGCAGAAGGGAATAGTTAAAAATACAATATTATGATGGGTTATATCATTAGTTTGTGCGGGGGTCATACAGCAGCATAGGGGTATACGATGAAGATGAGAAAATCGCAGGGAGCAAAAATCCGAACAGCCTCCATTTTTGTATAAAATCCGTACGTCTCGAATTCCAAATCGGACTATTATCACAAAAAAAGTCTCATGTTCCGCGTCCCCAGCGCGGTGGCGGGACGCGCACCGCGTATCTAAATTACCCATTAGCACCTAAAACGAGCCGAACAGGAATGGGAAAGAAATACTCACCCAACAGTGACACCATTCCCCTTCTCCTTCTCCACCCTGATATCAAACACCATGTCGCCCGTTTTTTGGTCCCAGTCGACCTGGCACCAGTTCCGCTGCCCCATGATAAACTTTTGTTTCTGCGACTTGCCGTTTGTGTCCTTGTCGAATATGGGCATCTGTTGCAGAGGGAGAACCAAGGTGAGAAGGCGGAAGCGATTAAGCAGAATAAGAAAACGTGCCATAGTCTCATCCGTGTCCATATGATGCAATGTTTTGTGCACTTTCGTTGCAAGTGAGGAGACCATAGTGATCACAGCGTTTGGTCTAAGCAGAAAAAAAAATATCAGTATCCATCCTCGCGCAGCAAACATAAGCAAAACGCACGGTGGTGTGTTCACAATCGCACCTTCATAAACCACCATTGAATCAGTATCTGCATATGACACCAAAGAGCACAAACAAAACCCGACGCACTAGTGACAATATTAACCATATACCGTGAGTCCATCGTCGGCGGCACCTCATGCTTGTGCTTGTGCTTAAGAGTTTTCAGCACGCCCACGGCCGCGCAGTGCACATCGCCCGATAGAAAGGTCACGCGGATACCCTTTGTTCGCGTAAAGTTCTGCAGCTGCTCGATAAACCAGTTGCGCTCACGCTACACTTCTGCGTCAGCATTCTGTTCGTAGAGACTTTGTCATCAGGAATAGTGTCACCTTATGGCTCCGTGCTGTCCAGTGATCGTTCTGAAATAAAGTCCAGGTCAAAGGTATGCTCGAGGAATACTAGTAAGACAGAATGCGCACGAGATCATCCAGCAGCTCCGCCTCCGCATTGAACTTATTCACGAACCCCGAGAGCCCCAGGGACCCATTCCGCCCCAACGCCACGAGAGGGTTGAACTTGGACTCTAGGGCCGTCTCAAGGAACACCATGCGCGGGTACGCGATGGGAATACCTAGACACACATCATAAACACTAAATCGCCAGCCGAGTGAGGAAAAAAGAGCCTACCGAGCTGCACCACTATATGCTCAACACCCGCCGGGAGCGCGTTCATCCGCTGGAAAACCTTCTTGTACTCTCCCGGACTGCACACCTGGCTCTTTTTCCGCTCAGCCCTGGGGGAGGGAGGGGCTTCATCAGCAAAAAGAACGAGGAGCAAATATATAATCCAACAAACAGTGAGACATGGCATGGTACAGAGTACGTAGAGGCACGTGCTAGCACGATTCACAAAATGTCTCCGTATGAACAACGGGCGGAAGAAATCAAAGCCAGGAAGGAGAGAATGGGATACATACCGACAATCAAGCATTAACAACCTCTGCTGCGGGCCCAACCACACAGGAAAGAATGCGATGGGAAGGGAATGAACGGCCCCTGCTCGCCGATGATGAGGGACTGGAAGACATGTACTCCCGGGGCGTCTTTGATGTCATCGATGTCGGCTGGAGAAAGGGGAGTAGGGAGATTGGCAAGGGACGAGGGGGCAAGGGGAGGAGGGGGAGGGGGACGCACGATTGATGAAACATTGGAAGAGGAGGAAGAAGAAGTAGCCTCTTGAGCCGATTCTGTAGCTATGTTAGCCAAGGCTGGGTGCCGTATGGATGTCAGAGTGTGAGACGTACGTCTTGAAGACAGGCGAATTTTGGAGGTCATCGGGGTCTGTTAGAAAACAAGTCATGTTAGCAGGGAACAAGACGTAGATAAGATAAAAAGTACTGACAACTACCGAAACCATCGATCTGCCATACGTCAGTAAGCAAAAGAAAAGCATAACAATGAAAAGAGCACGCACAAGATCTAGATGAAAGAGCACAGCAACATAGTTAAGTCATTAAACCCCTACAAGTTCCACAAAGCAGGACAATTACCATGATCATCTACACACACCACATCAGCTCAACCTCACCCCCAAAAAAGACCACAAAAAAAAACGCGCAACACACCACACATATTCACCATCGGTCTTCACCCCAAACATACTCAATCAACAATCCATCCAAAACAAAAAAAAACACAAATGAAAGCCCACTCACATCGAACTATTCGCCCGCGCAAACGCACCGCTCCTAAAGTTCTGGCAATAATGGGTGAAGAAGAAGCGGTCGATGGCGAGGGACATCTCCTCCTTGAGCGGGTAGGCTTTCTTCTCCTCGGGCTTCATTTTGGAGACCCATTCTTGCATTTCTGGTTCGCGCATCAAACTAAAGCGCGGCAGTGCGTTGGTTAATTCAGCGTATGGAATACGGGGGAAGGGAGGGGCGCACCTATCGCAGTAGAGCTGGTCCCCGCCGCCAACGAGCACATGGAACGGCAACTCGGCGTGCTTGGAGAGGAGGTCCATCCACACGGGGTCGTACCCGCTCTTGAACCCCGGGCCGCGAAAGTCATCTGGGTTGACCCCGGCGGAGAAGCCGTTGCACTGCAGGTGGTGTTAGACCTGATGGCAGCAGACAAGGAGATAGCAACGCACACTATGAGCTGCCCAGCGCATATTCTGCCCCCGCCCCGGAACGAAGAACTGCAATTGCTGCCCTTTATTGATCGTATACGTTACAGCCATCTCGTGCTCCCCAAGCGGGATCTTGATGAGGAAGCGCCAGAATGTAAATGTCCTGCCCGACGCGTCAACAGACTGAACAGCAAAACAACAGCTGGCAACTCACCCCCCAGACCCGCCGTACACCCATATCTCCTGCCCCATCGCCTCCTCCCGGCTCGCATTGGGGCCCTGCATATTCACATCCGCGCCTCCAGGCACAGGCATCCCATTCCCATTCCCATGCCCATGCCCATTCGTCCCACCCCCCTGCACAGGAAACCCATTCCCGCCCCCACCACCGCCATTCATGCCCAGCCCAAACTGGAATGCCCCACGCGCAAAGGAGCTGATGGTCGGGCTGGCGGGGATGGCGGTGGAGTGTGGGTCGGCGGGGTGTGGGCCGAGGTCGACGTTGATCCCGCCGGGGCTTGCGCTCGTGGATGCCCGCGCGCGGCTCGCGGCTCGCAGGCGCGATGTAGTGCGCTTGTCGGGGTCCCATTCGTACACGAGGGTCGGGTGCGGTTCGTAGAGGGAGCCGGAGTCGGCAGCTGGAAGGGGGGATGGGTTGGAGTAGTGAGGCAAGGCCAAGAGAAGGTGACGTACTGATTATGAGCGCGGCGCCGTGCCAGATGCCGTGCTCGTCGACGGTGTCGTACCTGTTGAGAATGACAATGACATTGTATGTTGAGATCCTAAAATAACGCAAGGATCAAAGGGACGGGACACACTTTAGCAGCGGGCCGCACATGAACTGTATGTGTAGGTATTAATAATTAATACAGCGCAGCGGAATTGAGGGATCAGCGCAGCAAAGAGGCGATACACGCACCTGGAGATGGGGGTCCATCCGTGCGACGCGCAGCGCCTGGGAGCGTTCGACGGCGGACATGTGCGTGAGCTGGGTGGTGGAGATGGTGGAGTGCGAGTGGGTCGAGGGGGTCGAGGAGATCATATACCCTGGCTGCGAGTACATGGCGTCCTTTGGGGGCAGCGGCGGAGGCCTGGAGGGCGGAGGCGGGCGGTACGAGGGCTGGGGCTGGATGTTGAAGCCGCCAATGAAGGTCTCGTCCATGGGGGAGATGTGCTCGGGGGCATAGCGGGGGTCGTACCCGCGATGCTGGGAGAGGCGGTACGCTTCATTTTCCTGGGAGAAGGTGAGTGGGAGCGAGACGAGGGCGAGGGGGTGGGACGGACTTTTTGCGCACGACGCTGTGCGTGCCATCCTGGATTGTCCATAACAGAAGGAGTGAAATAAGAAGGAAATAATCAGAGGGAGAGTGGGAGGAGTGCAGTGTTGCTTCCTCCGAGTGCAGCTCAGGAATAGCAGACCCTGATGTGGAAGTGATCGGATTCGGTACGTCACATCCGACTGAGCAGTGGCTCATGACCTACTCCGGTCACCCACTGCCCTCACTCCTTGTGCTCATCCTGTCCTTATATATACCCCTGCTCTTGCATGCCATTTCCTCCCTGACCATGACTGAGTACGACTACTCCCCAGAGGCCTACGAGCGCTACCTCGCAACCCAGCATCGCATCGCACGATGGGTCGACGGCACATTTCACAAGCCCCTCAGCAACCCTTTCACCACCGCTACCCCAATTGTCCGTGCCATGAAGGAGCTGCAGCTTGAGGATGACGACCGGGACCACCGCTCCTCAAAGCATAGACGCCACCGTGACCGCGACAGGGATCGCGACATGCGCGACCGTAGCAGAGACGGCGACTACATCGTGCCCTCCCCCACCCGCCATCGCTCCTCCTCCCACTCCACCGCCCCCACCCGTCCAACCCACACCCGCTCGCACACCGCCCCCCCTCGCGAGCTCGACCACCCCCGCCACCCCATCTCACCACACAAGCCCTCGCGGCACTCCTCCCGCTCCTCCTCCTCCACACGCCCGCACTCCGCCTCCACCACCACAACCCACTTCACCCAGCCCCCGCCTCCGCCTCCGGCACCATACATCGCCCACCCGCAGCCGCGCCGCTCGAACACTGCGCCCGTGTTCTACAACCACCCCGGGGCGCAGTCCAAGCCCGTCATACCCCCCATGCCGCAGAACGGCGGTCGCTTCGTCATGGTGCCCAACCCGAACCCGCGCGGGGGCAGCATGGACCTCGGTGCGCGCCCCATGCCCATGCCCGACCCACCGATGTCGGCCCCTGTCATTCGCCCCCTGCAGAATGCCCCGCAGCTGCCGTACTCCGCATACCAATCCTCGCCGACAAAGCAACTGCCCCTGCTCAAACGCCTCTTCACGGGCCTCACAGGCGGGAACAAGCACCATTCGCCGTCCAAATCGAAGCGAAAACGCAGGAGCAGCTTCTAGTGCACTATCATTTCCGACCTACACACTACACTGTATACAGCGCTACCCCTCCTATCCCCAACACCCTTCGCCCGCAAGCTGTGCTCGCGACGCCACTGTCATTTCCATTTCCTTTCCAACCCGCCCTTATTCTCATTCTGTAGCTCTACGCCGCTATACATATACCATCATATACCTATCTTACGCAATCCCGTACTAAGTACTCCATATACCATGCTCTACTACCTCACAAAAAGAAGCTCTCGCTGCGTCGATCTTCACCCCGTCCCTGTCTATAGCGCCACCTCTATACCTACCCTACGTATTACTATTTAGATGCCATAGTCTTCAATTGTTCTCCACACCTACTACTAGTATACAATATTCACTTCACGCATTCAAGTTATTGTCTCGCCACCATCTCTTAAATTTTCTGTCACTATCACCCCGCATTACCTACATCTGTGCATTTTACATCTCCACATCCCCGCATCTGGACAATGACAGGCACTGCCCCCCTCTCCCCGCATTTTTAGATTACAATGAGCTTGTTGTGCTACCTTTTCATTTCATTTCGCGTTATATACTCTACTTGCATGTAAGCATACCATCGTCCATTTCAATGAATTATGACTGGTTTCTAGCGTTTTACTCTCGTCTCAGTCAGGCAACTTGAACAAAAAAAAATCCCCATCGTTCTCAGGCTCCCCGCCTTCATCGTCGAAACATTACGACTGCGCCGCACAGTGAGGCGCAAACACACTAGCAACGTTAATCATTGCACCCACCAAATCAAACTGATATCAGATGGACACGGCTTGCGTACGGCGATACCAACAAAACATGTTCTATCTTTCACTCCTCCTATTATGGGTTTTCCAGGCCCACCTAACACACTTCTTCCAATGCTTCGACATGTAAAGACAATTAACTGCGCACTTCAAGCTCAGAGGCTCTGCCAGACAATCGATAATCAAGCGCCCAATTAGCAGATATGGTACGCATCTCCGTGATACGCTATGTTTTCCAACGGATTATCCTTTCCCGTCGTCCCGAAGTTTTTAATGCCAACCAGCTACTAGCCAAACGCAGCCTCATCGCCACCCTGCATCCGGATGCACCCAATATGACAGAATATGTATAGCACTTGCTTGAGCCCCTCCGGTGTGGCGTTTGCCTTTCCTGGGCGAGATACACGAGGCGGACACTGCATATTGCTCATTTGCGCTGCGCATACAATTTCCGGTGTAAATTTCCGGCGAGGCGAGGCGTCATCGATGTCATATCGCCGTGGTTCATATCCGATTCTATAGCGCTACATCTCGCCCGGTATACATAAGCGCGCGCTTTATGCTCTCTCATATCGATCCTGGTCTTTCGGGACTAGTACTCGAACTTTGTGGGCGACGGCTTTCGTGCTTTCTGACTCGGGGTTTAGCGACAGCCATTCAAGGGCTTTGGAGTTCAAGAAGGATCTAGGTGGTCTCTAAGATAGTCAGTTTCTTTGGACCAACTTCCAATCTGCGTGCCTTCGGATATCCGCTGGGTCGGAGCGAAAATACAGCTACCTCTGAAATACAAGTCCCCGGCTACCTCAACACCTCCCTTCACCTCCGCGGCTGTAGTGCTGCACGAAATCGTTTCATCATTCGTAAGGCCATCTTCCGTCCTGGCCCTTCTGCGGACTGCATATTTGAAATTTCGGTAACTCAACCGGCATACATGATTTGCTGCGCGCATCGCAGTACTACTTCACCTCGTGGCTAGGGAACAGGAGTGGTCACTGGCGCTTGTGTTCGATAACCAACAAAAATGAGGCATGCATATGATAATCCCAGCGACAGTCGACGCCCGTTCTCTTCGCTTGTTTTTGCTTGTTCTTCGATGGCGATCTGCCGGTCTTCTCACTCTCGACTACATAGAAAGGATCCCAAAGATACCCGGAATCAGCCTCAAACGGGGTGCCCCTCACCCGCCGGTATCGGGTGATCTCCTCGAATCCTTATCTCAGCGATCGCAACGGCCATCTACTACCAAGTGCGATCTCATGGCTTCTTCCGGATCTTTACTAAGTTCGCGTCTTCTAGTCAACACTTCTCAGAATATGCAGTACCTTCAAAGGCTCCTCAAAGGCTTCTGCTTCTTCTCTTCTATGCCCTGGAATATAAGCCGGTCTTGAACTCCGCGGCTACTCACACACGGATACACCCATCATCGTTAAACAAGCTGCTCTGATCCTGAGGCCTGAATGTTGACTTCTATGGAAGAGAGGCGCATCGATCTCCATGTGATTAAAATAGATAGTATCGCAGCCATGTATAGTGGAACCTACTCCAACCCATTGGGAATAATGCGTTCTCCGAGATTCTCAAAGGAGAGTCTGGCTACAGACTATGTTTCCCAAATTCGAGTGAAGCAAGTTCATTGATAAGGCTTTGTATTCAAAAATCTCGTGTCAATTTCGCATATCGATATGAATGTGACTGACATACATGAAAATTCCAGCGAGAAATTGACTCAGACATACACTGGCCCGTTGCCATCTGCATGAGGCTCCCCGAGGTGCTTCCGAGTGGGTTTTTCCCAAAATGAGTCAGGGAGCGTGTTGATCCCACTGTTACTGCGAGTAGACTCCGAGCCCCCACCTGGGCGGTGAACGGGAACTTTTGAGGGCCGTCCGTCTTTTTTGGTATCTGGATCTGTTGTTTGTTTACATCTTATCCGGTGAAATGCTCTCCGAGATGCTTGCTTTAATTTTTCTTTCGTAGAGCGTCGAGCTGCAATACTAGAAGAGACTGCGTTTTTCCTACTTTTGTTTGATATATTGCATGCCTTTTTAGCCATTCTTGAGGCGTCCTCTTTTCATTCAATAATACTATGCAGCAAGGCAGTAAGGAATAATATAGCAAAGAGAAAAAAAAGGATCGACATGAAGAACGTTTGTCGACTCGGATGCAACTAAAGATACATATGTATCATATATGGTCGTTATAGTGTGCCCGGCAATTCACGCCTTGATTGTTCCTACAAGGGAAAGCGGCGGTAAAGCCTTCCTCTGATAACTGAACGCTCATACGAAATGAGCTAGAGGTGAAAATATTTTGACCGTGCTTTCGACCTAATGGCCAGCATCACGGTTCCGAGAGCGCTCACTGGATTGCATCACCCGCTGGCTGACCAAAATACAAAACCTGTTTCTCACGCACCTCACTAACTTACTGGATATTGTCCCCTTCGGGGTGACATACGAAAAAATTGGAACGATACAGAGAAGATTAGCATGGCCCCTGCACAAGGATGACACGCTTTCCCGGAGTGGTAGACCTACGGGTCTCAATATTTATTTTGTTCTTTTTCCTTCCAAATACTAGATGAAGGTATACTCAGTATTCCTCTTCGGCGAAGAATAAATTTTGATATTGTGGCTAAGTTACAAACCACCAACAGATGAATGAAGTCCTGAAGTATATATGAACAGTCTGTCTGGCAGTCCCAATCCAATACCATGTACAATGTCCAAGCAGCCCCAACCCCTGGTACAACGACCCTCAAACCTCCCTCTCGATACCGACATCTGGAGCCTAGCACTTGAACGCATCCTTCACCTTCTCCCCCAGCTTTTCGGCTTGCTCCCCGATGCCAACCACGTCACCTTCCTCACCCTGCTCCACTACATGAGCTCCCGGTACTTCCTATGTAGCTTGAGCTTGCGGAACCCGTTCACCTCGTTCACGAGGCTACTTACACTCCTTCAGCTCGATACAGTATCAAGCACAAGGTATAGCGCTTCGTTACCGGCGGCCGAATAGAACGATTATGCTTGGACTCCCACTATGCATGAACCATACTCTCCTGCTGTGCGGACCTTCTACTGCTCAAGGCAGTCTAGCGGCCGCGCAGTGAGAGAAGGCAGGTGAGAGAGAAGGAATCTCTTTGTGTGGAGCCCTGTGCGTATCGTACGTGGGGCATAATAAAAGTGCCGTGTCATGTCTGACGATTAAATAGCACATATATCTCAATAGAAATTTAAACCAACATGACTCACAAGCAAAGAAGTCATTCGTTTGCAATCTCGTGCACGAATCTTGAGCGAATATTCTTTGATAAAATCAAGAGAATAGTCCAAGCCAGTCAAATGACTGCATCATGCCGATAAAGAATGAACTTCGAACATGATCTATAGGTTTTCCATTATAAAAGCCTGCTATAGATAGTGATCGGAACTCCCGCAATTTTAGATGACCAGAAATCACCTACCTACTCCTAGCTAACTTGGAATGTCATCGGAAGGGGCGTGAATGAACGAGACCTTGGCGAAGTTTACGATAATGGTTGAGTCAAGGGCATTAAGGAACACGGGATGATGGTTTATTCGAAAGACTATATGATTCCTACTCTCCCCGCGCATTGATTCACGGACTCAGAAGAAGTAGATCCACCTTCATAGAACCCAAGAATCAAGCTACGTCGTGCATCGTGCATGGATCTTGGATTCAGAAGCTTGATGCCAACAAACCATCCAAATATCCAGAGTAGTCCAAAAGAGCGTGCGCGGTCAACTCGTGCTCGACGTTTCGCCGTGGTGAAATTCTCCTTCGATTAAATTTGAAGTTAGATATTCATGCGAAATGAGTCGGATGGAAAAATTTGACCATGCTTTCAGCCTAAAGGCCTACAGCACGGTATCAAGAGCGCTAGAAGATAGCTCATTAGATCATACGCGTAAGCATGAACCTTCCTCTCCTGCTGCACGGATCTTGTACTTTGATCGAAAAGCTTGAAATGGCCATAGCCTTAAGTTCAAGGCAGTCTCGCGACTGCACCGAGTGAGAGTGTAGAAAGGAACTCCTTGTCCGGATGTACGAGGGCAGAATGAATCCCTCTATACGGAGCCCTGCGCATGCTGTACGAGACGTATAGACGATGAATAAGAGTCAAGAACTTTCAGAGCCACGAGTTTAAATTTATTCAGCTGGCATCTCTCGTGCACGAATCTTGAACCTTGTTGGGAAAGCCCGACCAAGTGCGTCCAAGCCGGTCAAATAACGCGTCGTGTCGATAAAGAATGAATGAGCGGTCCATCCAAGTCTTGCAAATATGAGAGCAAGGTGACCCGGAGGCAGGTCTGTCGTACATAGTGGTGGGTGGAAAAGAAGTAGAAGAGCGAACAATTGAATGAAGCGATTACGTCACAATATGGGAGGAGCATCGGATGACCAGCTGCAGATCTTCAAAAGGCTTCATAACAGAGGCGTTGGATCTTCATTGTTCAAAAGAATTATGCATCCACCGTAGTAAGTATGCTGGATATTCGCATTGCAACCGCCGTAGCAGACATAGTTAATTCAGGCTCGACAAACAGGTCGCGGCGGTAAAAGTCCCGTTCAAAAACCTGAAGGTGGATACCCTTGCAAAATAAGCTTTGGGGTGGAAAAAATTGACCGTGCTGTCAGCCTAAGACCAACAGCACGGTGCAAAGAGCACTAAGCGACAGTTCATTGGTTCATATATGTATGCATGAACCATCCTTTCCTGCTGCACGGATCTTATACTTGATCGAAGCCTGAAAAATCACGGCGATATTCAAGATAGTCTAGTGATCGCGCCATGAGGGAAGGAGGATTTGAAGGAGCTGCTTATCGCCACGCACGAGGGAAAATGAGAGAGAATGAATCTCTCTGTGCGGATCCTTGTACATGTCGTAGGTGGCGGTCCATCAAGGTTGTCAAATGGATTATTCGTTTGGCATCTCGTGCACGAATCTTGAACAATATTCTTAGGGAAGGGACCTCGTTGAATGCTTCAAGCCAGCCAAATGACCGTATCGTGCCGATAGAAACAACTGCCTGTGTCTTCTTTCGTAAAACTTAGTGGTATCCGTTAGCGGTTGGAACCGCACTTGACTCACCAAATCGAACCCACTCACCTGAGCATCTAGCAAACTTGGAGTGCCATTTCGTGACCGGTGGTGTTGAAAAAAAGAAACGATTTGAACGAACAATTGAACCGTGTTTAAAATGGAATTACATAAGATAGGGACCGTATTATATTAGAGCTTCATCGGACTTCACAAGGTTTTTGAGACGTCTCGACTTTTGTCGGATCTGCCAAAAAGACTGCAAAGTATGCCTTCATTGCTGAAGCATGAATAAAAAGCGCAAATATAGTATTGTAGCATAATCCAAAACAAAGAAGAAAAATCCGGTGTTCCACAACCCTGCCTGGTTAATCCAGTCTAGACTGTCTACCCAACATGTTCCACCACAGTCGTCACAAGCTTGCCGTCCTTCACTACGGTCTTCAACATCTCGGGCACCGCTTGTTCTTCAAACACGCCCTCCTCCTCGCCCTCGACTGGAAGACTGATGTTGATGGCGCTGCACTTGGCAGTGGTAAGCTCAACTCCTAGGCTATCTTTCGAGAGGTAGACCTGGCCAGAATCAGTGGAGTCGATTTGAATCATGGGCGCGGTACCGGTGATCTGAAGAGCGAAGGACGGCGAAGACGTGATCGAGATAGAGGAGACCACATTGTGAACGAGGACAGAAGTCTTCGTGCAATTTACTGTTGAAAGGGAGAAAAGTAAGAGAGAATAATTGCAATAGTAACAGCTATGTACTCACCTAGTGTAACTGCGTTGACCTTGCCCTTAATCACGATCGTCGAATTTTTACATCCGAATATGTTTACGGATTGGTTCAATTCAACATTCTCCACGGTCAATGAAGACTCATTCTCTTGGTACTCGATGAGCCATTTATTTCCATCCAGGACGAATTTCGATGGCTTCTTGCCCGCAAGTGCTTGAGGCTTCATTGGCTTAATAGGTTTCTTGCCCGCTAAAACGCCATCGTTCAGGGATGCCAGTACTATCGCATATATGGAATAGAACTCACAAGGAGTAGAAGTGGGGGAAGCAGGAACAACGCTTGTTGCTCTCAGAGCCGGGTTCTTGTGAGTCATCTCACTCTTGTCGACCTTCCGCAAACCTTTAGTCACTTCTTCACCGCGATTCAGCTCGGCGAAGACGGCTGCGGCACCACCTCCAGGTGCGGGAGCCGCTTTGGGTGCAGCAGGAGGGGGCGGGGGCGGAGGAGGGGCGCCTGATGCTGCGCCATCGCTGGAAGACTTGTATTGGTCGACAGTAATCCCCTTACACGAAAATCAGGCCTGGAAATTGAAAAAGAGAATAACGGAGTTACCTTAGGGTTCCAGACCAGTCCAGTTGTGTGATATTCCTTGACATAATTGCGCAATTCCTCCAGAATAGCAGTGAATGATCGCACCCATTCGACATGCTTAGGATCTCTGTATAAATTATCCTTGCTTAGCCATCGGCCATTCTGATGAACTCAGATGAATAGCTTACTTGTTCTTGAATTCTTGAATGAGCTTGTTTCCGTAGTAGTCTGCGGTGTCCTTCACGTCGCCGACGTATGGCGCAGGTTTCGGCTTAAAAGCGACGAATATGAGATTAACACGTTTTGCAGAATTACAACTTGGTACTCACGCTAACAACCCATCCAACGCTCGGTGCTCCCTCGCCAACAAGAGTCAAATGAGTAAACCATTCTCGATCGCGTCTATTCGCCTCCTTTGCACGCGAAATGCTTTCTATAGCTGCTTGCAGAGGCGTAAGTAACCCATCGATGACCTTCTGGTCCGGCTTTTGACATGAAGCAGTGAGATGAAGGAAAGATCGCAGTTCAGCGTACTGTTTCTCCAACAGGCCTGCCTAACAGTCCATTTATGCGGTCGTTAATTATGCAGGGCCGTTTCATCAGTGTAGTACACGCACAATTTCAATGACATTCGGGCCTGCAAAGCTCTTCGTGAGCTCTACGAACGGTTTGACTTTGCCTTCAACAACACGCTCGTCATATGCAATCACACTCTGTGGTGTTTCAGGAACTGCGGTGGCAGGTGCGGGAGGAGCTGGCGGTGGTGGCGGAGGCGGTGGAGGGGTAGCAGCAGCACCCCTTGAGCCGTTCGACGCAGATTGAGGGTTTGTCGAGTCCCAGGTTCCATCGTGAACAGGAAATCCTGCGGCAGTGCCTAGATCTTCAAGTCGGGAAGTGGCGGCTTCAAGGCTAACACAACGTTAACGACATGTTATATGGTTGAGCAGAACTGTCCAACACACCGCTTGATGATGGTCGCGAGAGAATGGAGTCCGCTTGCGCTGGACATAGCTGACAACTTTATAGTGCGTTCGTATAAAGAAGATCGAAGTCAGAGGACAAGTATGTATGTACTTGAGAATCGTTGAGCAACGCGTTGGCAGGCCGCAGCGCGATCTGGGGTTGCCAATTCGGATTGCGGTTATTGCCGAGTCATTCTGTACCGCCACCGTCAACGTGCCACTCACGAACATTGCTCACATTCACATAAGTGTTTGTTCTCACTTGTAAGTCGAAAGCTAAATTCACCAGCCATGGTATCATTCATTACCGACTCGGCCTGACATCCGAATCCTTAAGCAATATTTTAGATCTATGTATAAGTTCGATCCCGCTAAACTTAGGAATTCAAAGTGTCACAAGGTTGGTCCCTCCATATGGAATGTTCCAAGACTGATAGGTGCGGGATAGACGAGCCTTTCATCGAGTGTACTACCGTAAGTGTAGATACGATACCGAAGGTGCGTGGATCTCGAAGCTCAAAGGTAGCACCGTCAGATATTTTACCGCCTATTTAGAGGAAATTCAGGGGTCAAAAACATAGAAAATGATAAAGTCCATACTCACTCGACATAAATCGCATCGACAAAACGGTGTCGTGAGGAGTAACCATACGCATTGCAATGATTGAACCATTCAAAAAGTTTTCCGATTCATTTTTCGTGCAACGTAAGTATCGGTTGGGGAGCCGTTCCGGATGCCCTTAATTTGCATTATCACCAGGAAATTCTTTCTATCCTGCTCGAGTCCATAGCGGTGCCAAGCGATAGATGTTTAACAGTTCATCTGGAGGGATAGTCCTCAAGACCGAAGGAGCCATTTTATTATCGCCAAAAAACGATCAGATTTGCAGAAGACGGAGGATAATGCAATTAAAGTTACTCAGAGGCCGACCAGAGGGAACTTGCGCAGATGCATAGTCGAAGTGCTCTGTTGACGGAATGTGCCAAATGCGAAACAAATATTCCAGGCAGTTGCGAATGAATTATACTTTTGCTTGCTTTTAACAGACCTATTTTCCCTCAATAAAAAGTTGCTATCGAAATCTGAAAATAAGACGTACCGAACTTCTGAAGGACGGTCGTCCCATGAGCCAACACAAATGCGTACCGCTGTGCAAGTGATCTTCAACGAGCTGAAATGAAGAATATCATGTTTTTGAGAGGGCTTTCAAAACTACCATTCATGTCCAGCTGTAGCGAGATAGCGCCGAAGAGGGCAAACAGTACTTTAAAGCAAGAACACAAGGCCGCGCCGTTAGAGTTCCGGCAAGAGGGATCCAAGGTATATTTGATGAGCATCAGCTAGATATTTTTCCAACGTGCATTGTCCGGTAGGTGATAATATTCTTGCGCGCTAATAATGTTCCGTCGTCGAACTCGCAGCAGGTATTAAAATGATTAGAAGCTGACATAAATGTCACTGAAGCTGGTAGTCGCTCACTACAGAGGACTGTGAATGCCATGGCGTACAAATTGATGGCAGTAATTGTAATACCAAAGGAATGCCAAACGTCAAGCGTGACTTGGGGGGTGCAGCATTTCTCACATATCAATCAACCATCAGGCAACTTCACCTGGGTCCACATATCTGCGAAGTTACTCATCAGTATCCTCATTGTCTTCCTTCTTCTGCGCCTTCTTCTTGGCCTTCTTTCGTCTCCTTCTCTCCCGTTCCCGCTGCTTAGCCCTGAGCATCTCCTCTTTAGACAGTCCAGGGTTTTCAATCTGATCCAACTAATCTTACACCGAAAGTCAGATCCATTGACTTCTCGTAAAATGATACAAAACACGCCTTCTGAACAAGCAAACGTCTAGCCAGCTTTCTGTTCTGCGCAAGAGACCGCGTCTCCTGGCACGAGACACGGATCCCAGTGGGCTTGTGCAACAGTTGAACATTGTTCTCAGTTTTGTTGATTGATTGACCGCCCTAATATTACAGACGTTACTATTCCGTAGGTATAAAGCAACTTCGGTGTAGCGTACCGGCCCACTTCCTGTAAAGGCAATACATTAGAGGCGAGAAAATGGCGAAGTAGAGATGCCATCGTACCACGAACGAAAGACTCCTCAAGATCCTCCTCGCGAAGAACGGGTATTGTGCGTTGCTTATGGGCCTTTTTAAGAGCAGAATAGAAAAGTGGTGGAGTGGAGGTGGAGGATGAAAACCCGGATGAGCTAGGTTCATGCAGAGCAGCACCTGGAGATGATCTGAAGTCAGGGTTTTCCAAGCAGTACCAGGACACAGCGGAATCCAATTTACGTTTGTTGGGATTTATCTCTTTTTCGCATGCTCCGACTTGAACCGACCTCTATTGGTGGTGGGTTCTTAATAGTGTCGTTATCACCCAGTTCGGTGTCCTTCGTTATTCGCACTCCTACGTATTCATTAGAAAAACACATGGGAGCAAGGAAACATGGGCACTCACTCCATGTATCTTTTCCTTCCTCAGACTCTGCCACCTTCACCGCCTGGACAACATTCCGTCTCAGCACGTCCGCAACTTCCCGAGCCAGCAGGATATGCTGTTGGACTACTTCCGGGTCTGTAGCCTGTCCAACGGCGAGAGCATCAAACCGCATCTTGGAACGGAAAGCTACATAAAATGTGAGGAACGAGGAATCCACGTGGTGAAGAATACTAAACTGACCATTCAAAAGAGGTTCATCTCCTGGAGAAAAAAAATAATTAGCTGCTGGTGCCTACTTAGCAGAAAGCACGTTGCTTACCGGCAAAGGTTACCGACGACGCTCGCCAGAGGCCGCGATAAGCAGAACGAGAGGCGGCTTTGAGCGCTGGAGACACTGACATGACGGCGACAAGAACGATGACTGTTGTGAGCCTGAAGTAACGATGGCGAGCTTGAATGACTAAAACGGAACGACCGTGATTGGCTGTCAAATGAAAATACCACGTGATATGATGTCTTGTTGACGCGTTTGATCGTGTTGAACAGTGTTGAATGCAGAACGGGGGGTCTTCGGCTCATGCAGGCCCACAAGCACCTCTATTCCGACAATATCCTGACGGGAATTGAAGGACATGCATATCTAGAGCCTGCAACACGCCAATCAGCATGCGGAAGCGGCACAGCGGGCGCGATTATTTTTGTTGATTCCAGGCGCGATAGTACACGTGACGAGACGCGAGCGTGTTTGTATAAATAGGCAAGCGAGCGGAAAGATATCAGACCCCTCATTTCAACCAAGGTTCATCTTAAACCACCGCTACCCTCCGTCCTCTTTTCTCTCCTTCCTCTCTCCTCCCTTCAAGACACTTCCCATTCGGCCTCAAGACCTCCACCGACATCTCTAACAGTCACAATGTCCACTAAGAAAGCCGCCGCCGCGAAATCCGCTCCCAAGAAGACCGCCGCCTCCAAGAGTGCACCTGCTCACCCGTCATGGGTTGATATGATCAAGGTATTACTAGTTTTAGCGCTTGGCCTCGCACTCCCACGCTTGCTGGACACTGTTGGAAATTATTTCTGCTCTGTGGTATTCTTCTCGTCGTCATCTGTGAAAGCTGGGCGTAGGGCATAGAGTCCGTGCGCACTTTTTTATGAATCTCTACTTTTGCAATATTCAATCCATCTATCACGCAATCTGGTGTTCTGTCTATGTTGTGAAACCTTTCTGACAGCTGCCTATTGTCTATTAGGAATGCATTGCTAGCCATACTGAAGAGGCTCGCATCGGCGTCTCCCGCCCACAAATCAAGAAGTGTGTGCTCTCATGCCCTTATTCTTGACCATTGTCTTATGGACTCGATAATAGATACGTAGAGACGAAGTACAGGTTGGAGATCGGTGCTGCCCAGACTACCCAGCTCGCGAAGGCTATCACCACCGGTGCTGAGAAAGGCGTCTTTGTGCTCCCCAAGGGTAATACTAACATTATACTTGATCTTCTTTTGCTGACTTGATATTGTCTAAAAGGTCCTTCTGGACGCGTCAAGCTTCCTCCCAAGAGCAAGGCCACCGATACTTCTGCATCCAAGGAGGTAGGCGCCCCCGTCAAGCTCGTTATTCAACGTGTAGTAATACTTATTAGAACAAGCCTGCTGCTAAGCCCAAGGCCGCCGCGGCCAAGAAGGCCACCACAGCGAAGACTACTAAAGCCGCTCCTGCCAAGAAGACCACTACCGCTACCAAGTCAAGACCAGCGCCTGCTGAGAAGAAGGCCGCCACCGTTAAGAAACCTGCCGTCAAAGCCGCTCCTGCTAAGAAGCCTGCAGCAAAGAAAGTGCTCGCAGGTAAGAAGGCCGCCCCGGTGAAGAAGACTACTACCACTGCCAAGCGAGGAGCTGCGAAGAAGGTTGGTATTACTATTAGCATGGGTGTTAGACATATATTGAATTTGTCGGTGAAGGCTGCAACAGGGACCACCGCGGCCACGAAGGCCAAGACAGCTGCGAAGAAAGCCCCCGCGAAGAAGACAGCTGCTAAACCTGCCACCAAGACACCTGCAAAGGCCGCACCAGTACCGAGGAAGAAGGTATATTTACCATAATTGCTTAACATGACAAGTGATTAAACGATTTATGTAGCCCACCAAGCGTTCTTGAGCGCTCTCTCCCCGACGTCCTTCCCGTGTCCCCCTGATATCATATATCCAGTTCTAGCTCGTGCGCCAGCCCTCTCGTGCATCGGGATCCCTACCTCACACTACTACTACACCCAGCTATCCTATTCCCCTATCCCTACCGTATGTCCTCCGTTGCGCGTTCAGCGTGTCAGGACCTCTTGCATCTGTTTATTCCTTTCGTCGTATTTCTTCTGTCGTATTATCCTTTTCTTTCTTTTGTGTAAACGTAACTTATTGCCGTTGTGGTGTACAGTACTACGTATGTTCATTTTGCTGCCGTATATTACAATTGTCGTGTTGCAGATGATGGTCGGGTGGGGTTATGTTAATATATATCTCCCTCGATATGCGTCATTGCGTGGATTGACAAGCAATGCGGCTCGTCCGTGGTGTTCAAGCAACATGGTTTCACTCCACTGAAGTTCAAGGTAGTTCTCCCAATTTAGGGTTAGGGTTAGTGGAGAACGTGTTATTTCCACGAGGCAACCTTGGCCTCGACCTGACGTCGCACCCATCAGCGAGGTCGGCGAGGTAGCCCTCAAATCCTGAGGAACCCAGCAATGTCTTCTGTATATCATCCTCAGTCGTTCCAGTATGCTCCCGCAGGCCGAGCCTCATCCCGCTCCTCCTACCCTACCTTCCTCTCCGTCCAAGACTCTCTCCAGCTCCAACTAAAGTGGGCATGGCGAGGCCTGCTTGATTCATTTAGGTGGAACATCGTGTTTTCGACGGTCGCGAGGTGCGTGTCTTCATTCTACTCATTTAATTAACAGGGTGCATTTTTACTCAACGCAACACGTTCTCCATACAGCGACCCCGAGATTCGCGCGAACATCTACAAGTCCCTGCTGCTCAATACCCTCTCACTCACATCGATATACGCCTTCGACCTGCTCCTCCAGCCACTAGTACAAGACCAGCAGAAGTGGTTCCACCGCAACATAGGCTGGTTCTACCAGGCCCTATGGCTGCTCCCCGTAGTGGGGATTTCCTTTTATTTAAATGCACGTATGTCCCTCGGCGTCATATCCACTTTTTCTCATGCAGTATGAATATTAGAGTACCTGGTGCAATATCATTGCGAAGCGGACATATACGCTTCAGCATGGAGCAAGGGCAGCGGCGCAGCAGCCTACGACGTACACGGGCATGCTCACCACTTTGGCAACGTCGGCGTATCGGGTTGTGATGGTTTTCACGTCTGTTGTGGTCTCGTTTGCGCTGGGGAGCATACCATATCTTGGCCCCGTTGCGGGGTTTATTTTTCTCTGCTGGATAGATGCGTGCGTAGAATGTCAGTGTTCCTATACGTTCCAGTGGATGCTTATGAGATATGGCACCCAGATATTATTGCTTCGAGTGAGTTAAATATACTACGACCATATATCTGAAATCGATTTTCTTTTTCTCTAGATTTGTATGGATAGCGCGGGGTTTATCATTATCGCGACGCATACGACACATTGAAGAACGATGGGCGTACTATTTTGCGTTTGGTAAAGCCATCAATTTCGGTATCGATTTTCCTTACTGACCTGCACCTGCAGGACTACCCTCAGCAGCGCTGTGCATGTGGGGCTCTGGGCTGGCGAACGCTGCTCTTTTTGCTCTAGTGTATCCTGTGGTAAGCTGTTTTCATTGCCTTTATATCCCATCCTTATCTCTCTTCAGTATATCATCCTAGCAATGCACGCCCACCCAGTCCCCCTGGACCCCTACAGCCCTCTCCCTCCCGTCGCATCACCCTCCTCACCAGAAGGCGAGGTAAACCGGCACCCATCACCCTTCGTACCGATCCGGATACCTATATTTGCCTTAGTCATTTGGCTGAACGACGCCATCGTCAACATCCTCAGCGTTGGTGGGGGAAAGAAGATACGGAACCCAGGGAGAAGCCGCGCGTTCAGCGATGCGACGGAGACGGCGGAGGAGGGAGAGGTGGTAGAGCTGAGTGCAATGCAGCAGCCGCCTGTGAGGCCTCTGCGTCCGGCAAGTGGAAGGGTTAATATTGGGAGAAGGAAGCTGGATTAATGGAAGGAGCATATTATCTGATGACATTTATATATCATATCTACACCTGTATCTGCATTTACTCGCATCGCTCTCTTATTTTCATCAGGACTTAAACTAGAGAACAGATGAGGTTCAGGATACACCAAATTGTCAGTTAGCCTTTTAAAATTACATGACGATAAAAAGAGTATTAGCATTGGTTTATCAACCAAAGCCGGCCCACTCAATAGATAGATAAGATACATCTCTCTTCTCATCGTCCCATCCGCATAATAAATGGGCTTTCTTTGTAGCCGTTCCCAGCCGTCCATGAGCGACGATCTCCATCGGCTTGAGAGAGGCTACTGGGGACTCCAAAACTGTGGCAGCAAAGTGGGAATGATACCGCAATGGATCACCTATACGAGGTAGACGTTCAACGAAGAATTCAAGGAGAAATGTCGAATAGAATTAAGACAAACCTGGATAAACCAAATACTCTCCACCGAACTTGATGCCCCCACCCAAGAAATATCCTTGGCTCCATAAGCCTCTAAACACTCCGCACCGAGCTCGCTCCTGGAGATTGGATGGATAATCCCATATCCCAGCCTCTCGTGCAGCCTCGATCGTGGAATACGAGCATGCGGATGGGTCATACCACTCTAGCGACGAAGAAGCCGCGGGAACTAGGATTGTGTATGGAATAGAGCTGGAAGTCGTGTTAGGAGCGTCGGGAGCGGGAGTAGACCTGCCGGATTCTGCTGGAACAGAAAGGACGTTTGCGGGTGCGGGCGTGGTGTCCACAAGCGCGACGAGATCGTCAGCAGCAGCCGCAGCGGCAATACGAGCGGCCTTTTCCTTCTTCTTCTCTTCCCGCTCCTGGCGCTTCCGTACAGCTTGTTCAGACATGGCACGAGACGACGTCGTGCTGTCCTTTGTGTTCTTGGCTTCGCCCAGGGCAATCTGCTTCCTCATCGACTCCTGCTGCTCTGCGTTCCAGCTTTTCATCTCTGCAAGTGTAGGTTGGAGGTGTGCTTTGGGGTCATCGACGAGGATGGCATCGCCTGAATAAGGAGTCATATAGTCAGACTTCATTTGGGAGGAAGAGGCGACTAGAAAGTACCATTTTCAACGAGAAGGACGACTTCTTCAGGCATGAGGACTAAGGGTATGCCCAGGAAGACATTTTGTTGGGAGAAATGGGGCAAGGTGCCAGTCAGAATACCACAGAGACGGTGCTTTGAGCGTATTGTTGCAATATCTACCTTGAATGAAATACAGTCAGTTCCGGTGCTGTCAAAAGAAGGATGTATGGTTTACCGTCCACGTCCCATACGTACGCTCGCTTGTTTGATATCCGCAGCGGGATGGGGCGCGCGTCCGACCCGCTCATGCTTGCGAGGAGGAGGTAAAGATGGAAAAGCGTTGCGGCTAATGCCGGTGAAATGATCCTCTCTGATCAGGCACGGTAAAACCTCGGACCTCGGGCCTCGCTTAGATCTGTTAGTTAGCTGGCACAGTGGTATCGATTATAAGTAGTGCATCTCAGGAGTGTTCCTCATCTCTACTCACATTCGTCAGGATGGCTGCCTATGTTCAGGATGTCATTATGCTCTTTGGAGACTCTATCACTCAAGGCGGATGGGAGCCTGGCCTCAACGGCTTTGGCGAGCGGCTTTCTCGTGAGCGCGCCGTTTCTTAAGTACTCCTATCGGACGCTCACCCATACATTCCAAGATGTCTATGCCAGGAAGCTAGATGTGCTCAATCGTGGCTTCTCAGGATATAACACGGAGTGGGGTCTCCCAGTATTCGAACAAGTAAGCATCGTCCTCTCCATTTCCGGCGTCTGCTGACCCAATGACGCGGTTTGCAGTTCTTCGCCAAGCGGACTGACGTGAATGTGCCCAAGGTCAAAATCCTGACCATATGGTTTGGCGCCAACGATGCTTGCATCAAGCCTTCCCCGCAACACGTCCCGTTGCCCAAGTTTGTATCCAACCTGGAGAAGATCATCAAGATGGTCCAATCGCCAGAATCAGAGTATTATTCCCCGGAGACGCGTATTCTGCTCATGACCCCGCCGCCCGTTAATACCTACCAGCGTCGGGCAGATCTCGAATCGCGTGTTCCTTCTCTGGAGCTGGATCGTCTGTTCGAGATCACAAGGGCGTACGCAAAAGCGGTGGAAGCCGTCGGTATTGAGAGGAAGGTGGCTGTGGTAGATGTATGGACCGCGC
>JASFDH010000182.1:0-32226 GCA_036937195.1 Nidularia pulvinata | reverse complement strand
AGAGCACTATAATCATACTAGTGCAATGGAGAAGTAAGTGGGTTAAGAAAGAGAGAGCATATGACAAAGACTAAGGAGTACAAATTGAATATTAACTCAAAGAGATATACTACAAAAAGTATAGTATGTGTGGCTGAAACAAAGTGAGTACAAAAATGGAAATGGACTGGAGTAAACCTGAGTAAACATGGAGATGAGCAGGAAGTTGGGAGAGTGTCAGGATTGATTGTGAGCAGTCCAGAGATGGTGCACACTGTGCTGTATAGGGATATGACAATGACAACTAGAGCCCAAGTCTAGTGTCAAGGGCAAGTCAGGACTAGTCTGTCATATCCTTATACAGCACAGCATTGTCAGACACACAAACAATACACTCAATAGTGCAATGTTGAGGTTGTTGAATCACTCAGGGAGAGACAAGGATAAGGGGCAGAGGATGAGCACTGTATTACTAGTGGAGAAGCAACCAGCTCAAGACTGGAGTTCTGAGTACAAACAATGTAACTAAATACTACCTAACTGATGTACTACACATGTACTACTCATGGCCTGTGCATGTAAATAATGTGTCATGTGCATGTGTATCATGCATGTAAGTAATGATTGATCATAAAAGAAGTGAGTCTTGTGTTGACCTCATGGGCACAGTCACCTCATGGTATCCATGCAGTTTGTCCATGTGTTATCTCCAAGATTAGATATCCCTGTGATGAGTCCAAAAGATAAGATAATGATAATTGTCAAAAGAAAAGGTGAATTCATGACAAGCATGTGCCATTTCTGAACCATTTACAATCAATTCTGGCACTATTCTGACTCTCAGCTTGCCTCCAGTGTTTACTCAGGTTTACTCTGGTCTGTTTCCATTTTTGTACTTACTTTGTTTCAGCCACATACTATAGTATATCTCTTTGTGTTAACATTCAATTTGTATTCCTTAGCCCTCATCATATGCTCTCTATTTCTTAACCCACTTACTTCTCCATTGCACTAGTATGATTATAGTGCTTTGCATATTACTCTGGTTACTTAGACTTTCTAATATTTAAGTACTTCAAATGTATCATAGTACTTCAGTTTTTTAGTTATATTGTCTTCAACATCTCTACTAGTCTCTAACTAGTGAATAACTACCTCTAAATCATCCTCACCTATCTCTACTCATATTATCTTCCTCATCATTGTACTTCACACTCAATGAGATCTCTGGTCTCTAGAGATCCCTCCTGACCAACCCTTCAGTCAGGAAGTTGAGTATTGATTGTCATTATACTTGAAACAACTCACTCACTGTTATATGTAAATTGGGTATTAGGAACAAAGGAGGTGCAGCACGTAAGCTGAAGCTATCACCCATCTTGACTCTTGTACCCTGGTAGCACTCAAATACATTTACCAGAGATATTCCTGGAGTCTCCAGAGTCTCTCCTTGGTGACCTCATGCAACCTATCTGTCTGGAACCTTTGGGCTATATCCTGGGAAGACCAGTTCATGACATAATTGATGTAAGTCAACTAGGAGATAAGTTGGAAGGG
Source organism: Nidularia pulvinata (assembly GCA_036937195.1). Taxonomy (NCBI): domain Eukaryota; kingdom Fungi; phylum Basidiomycota; class Agaricomycetes; order Agaricales; family Nidulariaceae; genus Nidularia; species Nidularia pulvinata. The sequence goes on along the minus strand of JASFDH010000182.1, from coordinate 30,690 downwards.
TGTCAGAAGGTCAGAAGTGAACCAGAGAGACTAGAGGTGATTTTAGTCAATATTCAGATTGGAGACTATAGTACAGAACAGAGCTACTTAAATACAAGTATAGCTAATTTCATTAATAAAAGTGGAAGTAACAATGCTATAGTTATAAGGAATAATAAAAGCCCTTGACACATAATAAAAGTAGCAGAGACAAGAGCAGAAGCATGACTGAGTGGAAGTGTACTTAGAAACAGTAATTGTATTGCAAGCATCAAATAATGAAAACAATAATTTGGAGATTAGCAATGAATGGAAACAGGCAGAAAATGTTGGAAGCATATTGGGAATCATAACATGGTGTCAGAAGATGTTGGAAGAGGTTGTGGATGTAACACATGTGATTGGTTCTAGTAAGGAATGAATGTCTATGCTATAGGCACCCTCAGACCCAACTTAACTGTGTCAGCTCTGTCTGAATTCTGGATAACAAGCACTATATTTAGCACTGTTGCACTCCAAGTTCCACTCTGTGCTAGCTAGACACACTTTCTTCTGTACCTATGGCCTTGTAGCTGTATGTTGCTCTGTCATATAAAACTAACTTCACTAGTATAATAGTTCTGATGATAAAAAATAAATTTTCCTTAGTGTTTGGGTGTAGATCTGCATGGGACATATCACCATGCTGGGTAGTTTTTGGGCATGGGAAGTGGGGTGATAAAAATTTATTTTCTGATCATCACCCTACCACTGCCTGTCATTTATGTGCCAGAAAATTTTTCTGCCAAATGAATCCAAACATTTGTGATCAATTTATTGACAGCTTGGGCTTAAGGAAGGAACACTGTCACAGCCACAATTTTTTCTGACACTCTTCCAGAATTCTAGCAGATATCTGATATGCTCCTGACCATTTCCCCCCATTTCCATTTCTTGCTTAACTCCAAATATTTTTAAACCATTTGACACTGGCTATACAATACCATCTCTATGTATACTTCCACTTTGATATGTTTCTGCTTCCGCCTCCACTGCTTTTATCACGTGTTAAGGACCTTTATTATTCCTCATATTCATAGTGTTGCTACTTCTGTTTTTATTATTACAATCAGCAATACTCATATTTAAGTAGATGAGTTCTGTACTCTAGACTCCAATATGAATACTGACTAAGATTATACCTAGTCTCTTGACTAACCTCTGAGTCCCATTTGCTTTCCAACTTTCTGACTCCTTTCTGACTTTCCCTCCAGTTGACTTATGTCAACTAGTCTTTCTTGCTCTCAATGCTAGACTTAGTCTCTAGTTGTCAATCCCTCCAAGTCATCTCTGACAACTTTCTGATCCTGCAGTACTATCTTCCAACATGTGGACCACATTGTAAATTACAACCTACAAGAGCTGGAAGGGTGCAGTACATAATCTGAAGCCAGCAGTTCCTGACCTTAGCATTGCAGTCAGATATCCTTCTAAGATTTCTTCTGACACTTTCCAATATAGCACTATCATAGCCTATGACCTATAGTTTTTATCTACCTTTAAGAACAAGCCTCCCTCTGATGTATTTCAGGAGCTATACATAGGCTGGTAAGATTCCATGCATTTTTAGTAGGTGTTATGTCATTTTTTTAAACCACTTTCAACTCACAAATGGACTCTAAAATTTAGAGTCAAATTGTATGTCACACTGAGGAAAAAATAAGCATTTTACAGTTATATTTCCCATAATCTAAGGCTTAGTACTGGAGTTGTATCAATCTAGGTGTGATTAGATACATGTGATAGCAAAATTTGAATTTGAATCACCCTTGTTCGTATACCCTGTAGTTTGAAATTCTGATCTCACGGTTAGTTGGAATAACGACAAGGGATTCTGTGGAGTTTGCCGGTGATTCGAGATCCAGTGTAGGGTTATATATGTGTCATCTTCATCCATGCTGTTGTTTCGGTAGAAGAACCGATAGCCCCAAGGAATGAGAACCAGGAGATCGCATAAAAATAGCGACACTGCCGCCTATAGTAATCAAAACATCGAGATTAGCATGAGTCTAGCATTTATGTATTTCTCTTACTTGAATTTTACCCGCCATTAACCACACCAATAGTGCCCCAGGACCGTAAAGAAAGCCACCATATGAAACAATGCAGAATCCAATAGATGCCACAAGTGTTACGAGGCTGCTCGAAAATACCAGTCGGACGAGGCGCCGCTGATTACTGCGAAGTGTTAAATTCCTCACTCGGTACCAGGGAACTCCAACGAGAAGAATGTCGCCTATCATGTCCGCTATAAACTATAGATGAGACTCTCGACTATATGGCGAGAAATCACTAAAAGCCCACTTATCACGCTGCCTAAGGCAATAAAATGCGGTGGTCCACAGACCAGGATGTCAGCATCAGTGTCGTCAAATTGCCATTCATTATGAATAGCACATGTGGCGGCCAATGACGTCACCAGCGCGATCCAATTAAGAATGAACAGGAAGGTCATGTAAACTGTGATCCGCCGAAAGTTGGACCACACTGGGGTAATTCTAACAACAGCCAGCGCGAGACTAACCCTAGACCACCTTTCAAAAGAGCACATCGTTTAGGAAGATAAAGTGTAGGGATTTGCTGATCCGCCTACCAGTTAGTCGAAACGATTGAGGTAGCACTAAAATAACTAAATAAAGCTTTCATCGATCGTTCATCCTCCATAAGTTCGGGATCTATCAAGTATTTTGTAAGAAACCATGCGCATAAGAAAGTATGCCTGAACTCTTTGCTTACCAAAATGCCGTACTCGAAGCCACATAATAGCTAGATTTGAGCATTCAAAGATTGCTGGTACCATTGCCGCATAATCATCCCACCATAATCGCTGCGTTCTGCGGCGGTGCTCGAATCGAACAACCGTGGAAGAGATTGCTATGAGGTGCAGGAATGTGATGGGCACTAAAAGTGACGAATTCAGTGTAAGTTAATGTACATGTGAATCGAAATGAAGATCGCACCTTTCCACGGGAGAAGTGGCTGCAGAGGAATCATCAGCGCAACAAGAGAGTTTGGATGATGGGCAGGCAAAAACATTCGACTGTATATATCTCCATATGACGTGCGACGGAATGGAACCAGCTATATCAAGGTTGCTGAACTAAATGATAGTAATTGAGAACCCTGTTTTGACTGGACAGGAACCGTCGTAAGCTTACCTACCCTGAAAACAGGATAACATAGTAACGAAACTAATGCGTCTAGTGAACAAAGTCAGAAGCTCCATAGGATAGCTCATGCAGCGGCAAGTATTCCAAGTCGACGACTATGTCCATGTTCTTGGGGCGTAATAGTTCAAAATATAAGAGAAAGGGTGCACCACTGTAAGTTTCCAGGGATCGAATACGAAGCCAGAAACATCGAGGAACCAAGTAGCTTTTTACACCGCCACATCAGCACGTGTCCAATACGTCATCTTCTCTCTTTCGGCCCTTACCTAACCTTCAGCTCTCAGTGTCTCGCTGGCCAGTACTACATATCAAGCTCTGAGTCAGATACATGCCATTAACCGGCCACCAAATTTTTGTTTTTATTTTTTTCATTACATAATCTACGAAATTATCTGGAAATTCGTGGACCAATGCCTACTACAGCCGACATATGCCAGTAACGTTCCAGATTCTGCGGAACTTGGACGCCACAATACGCTCGCCATGCGGTATGTCGAGAACAGGAGGCCACCCCGAGTCCAGAGCAATATTTAGTTATTAGCAGGTTGTGAGAGACTGGCATTTTTTTTATTGAGCTCGCTCTAGACAGTTAATTGTCGAAATAATGGGATTCAAACGTACGCAGTTAGGATGACCTGGGGAGTAGAAGGATTCTGCAGTTCCTGATAAGTGGTGTAGGTGGTTGCTATATGTATTCTCCGCCGAAAGCTTTTCCTAGAGAGATGACCAGAAACATAGATAAAGGATCGCACGGTGCCACTGCTGCAAATCCAAGATTGAAATTTCAAGTGTTAACGATGCGACCGACGACGATTGAGAAAGTAAATAAAGCTCACAGAGATGGCACAAAAACTGTGGATATACAGGTGCGATTCTAGTGGCTTGAGAAAGCTGACGACCCGAATGAGCCCAACGGCGATGTGCATGACGGGGTCGTGAGCAAACAAGAAGATATCCCTCTAGTAGCGAGCGACGGAGAACTTCGAAGTGACAACCACAGATGTAGAAAAGAAACCGCACCAAATTGGGTCATCCGGTTACAATCTCCTTACAGAAGACTTCCCAAGTAGTCGGTCCATCAACCTTCGTGAACTTGTTTTATATTTCATATCTTTTGAGTCGCAATTGTAGAACTCGGAAGCCGTATTGCTTTCGGGAAAGGGTAGTATACCATGTAGTTGCGGATGTAAGAAACGTAAGAAAGAGGGGGTTGCGAAATACGTACCAATGGGGCTTGTAGACTGAGCCATACAACGCTGGAAAAAATAATCAGCTATCATTTCATTCGAGTGCGGCTGGCGAAAGACCCCCGAACCTTCAAGGTGTAGCAAGTCCTTGATAATCTATAGGTTTTTGTCGCATAGGTACTGAAATATCACTGCAATATTGGCGGAGACTTATTGCGCGAACATCGTTGTAATGGAATGTCGAATTCATAGTGGTTTGAGAAATTAGAAGTCAAGAGAGCTGATAGGCACACTAATCGAGCGGGAATAAACACGTCGCGTAAACCCTAACCTGAAAACGAAGCGGAGTTTATAATCATTGTAGAGTACACATTGGAGGCTGCTTCTACTATGTAAGTAGCTTGCTCCTCCATCCTTAATCCATCTCTGTTACGCTATGTATCACACCTGCGCGCTGCTCGCACGCAACCAGTGCCTTCTCTTCCCCACCACGCTACCTACGCAGACTTTCCTCCGCTCACTCTCCAGCGCGAGCTCGATCTGCCATACACTTTCCCAAACCTATCCGAATACCCCGCAATGTCACTCCAAATGCCCCTTCATCGTTGCACCCGCGCCGGAGCAAGCACACGTCCCCGCTGGCACTATACAAAAATTATCTGCTGCTGCTACCGTCACAGCCCCGGCGTCGATACCCTAGGCGAATGCAGAATCACCAATGCCCACCGTCAACGCCAGTAGCCGCCATTTCACGTCGCAACGCTTCACGGAGGCACCCATTTTGGATGTATCGAAGGCTGGCATCGCCCATGAGTACGTGTTATTACCCTCTCTACTACTGTTGGACATCTTTTACTTATGATCTTCTCGCGTCGTCGCTAGGTTCATGTCTGACGTCCAAGGTAGGTCTCTTCTGACTACGATTTGCGAATGTTCCCGACATGGCCTGCTCTTCTGCCAGCTGCAACCCTCAGTGTGAATTGCTCTTCTCAGTTATTGCACTCATCCCTTCCACTCTAAACCGCTCCCAGCCTGGATTCACCGGCAGAGACCTTCTGGTGCAAGCGAAAACTGGCACTGGTGCGTCTTCCGATCCTTGCTCTTCTTAGTTCCATTTTGAAATAAAAAATCCTTCAATCTCAGGCAAAAAAGTTGCCTTCCACCTTCCCGTCATCGAACGCCTCTAGCGTGACAACCGCGAGCGTCACGCTCAAGACATATCCATCCTCGTCCCCTCGTCCACACGTGAACTCGCGCAACAGGTGCCTTCTTCCTTTTTTTTCCCACTGCTTTCGCGCAGTGACTTATATCTTGTGGTGTTCACAGATCCAGAAAGAAGCCAATACTCTGCTGAAGCACCACGATCTGCATGTGCAGCTCGTGATTGGCGGCACCAAGTCCGTGATATTTCTCTCGTCTTTGATCTCGGTACTCATATAACTCTGTTTCTCCCCCAACAGCCCGAAGACGGGAGCCACAAACCCCAAGATAAAGCCCTGCGAAGTCCTCATTGGCAATCCCGGACGTCTCTTTGACCACCTGTGTAATGAGGAACTAGCAGACCAACTACAAGTAAGCAGACCTCCTGAGGCTCCTTTTCGTTGTCCCGCTACTGCGTACTCCTTCCTCGCCTCCCGCATTCCGGGTTCTTCGTTGTTTTCTCTCGTACCCCGTACATCTTCGGCATCGCATCATGTTCTCTCTCTTCATTCCAAAATCCTTTATCTCCCTTCATCTCCCTTACCCTGTTCCATTTTCATCCTCTACTTCTGCACTTCTTTTCATGTTTGATTCCACCTCCTAGCTTGCTTTTTTTTTTTGCCTCCCCTCGACCTTGTAGCTTACCACCTTAACGCCTCCCTTCGCATTGGTTTCCATCTCCCTTCGCTCCTTCGTTTTGCCCAGCGCCCAGAGCTGATGCCTCTTTCCCTTCCAGAACCTCAAAACTATTGTCTACGACGAGGCGGACCGCCTCCTCGACCAGAGTTTCAAGCCTGTGCTCGACGAGATCATGAGGCTCTTGGGTGATGGTGTGGAGGAGCAGAGACAGGCACCACTCTTTTCCGCCACGGTTTCCGACGACATCAAGAAGGTGCGTAATGGCAGTAGTTCCTAAGAATGACGATGCTCATAGCTACATTGCAGATCGCTGCCGCCGCCGCATTCCGTCCCGGCTACTCCTTCGTCTCGACCCTCCATGCAGACGAAGTGACCACTCACCACCCCGTCGAGCAATCCTACTCCTTCATGCCACAATCTACCTTTCTCCACTGCGCCATCGAAATCCTCGCCCAAGACACGTACCTGCACCCGGGCCGCTCAAAGGCGATCGTCTTCTACACCACCGTTCGGCAGGTCGCGTTAGCGGCTGCATTTCCGGAGAAGGTGCCCGGTCTCCCGAAAGTATATGAGATTCATTCGAGGAAGTCCCAGGCAATGAGGACGCGGGTGGCAGCGGAATCTGGGCCGGCGACGGAAGGCATTTTGTTGAGCAGTGACGTGACGGCGCAGGGGATGGACTTTCCTGAGTGTGTACTCCGTTCTTCGTCATCAGTACATTTCATGACCTTTGCTTCTGCAATGTCACCCTTGTTATTCAGATCGGCGCCCCAGTGATCCCGAGCAATACATCCACCGCCTCGGCCGCACAGCCTGGGCAGGTGCCGCTGGACGCGGCGTTCTCATCCTCTCCGAGGAAGAATCCTACTTCGTCAAGGACACCGGCAGGAAGGACGTCAGAGACCTCCCGCTCACTCTTCTCTCCTGCTCTCCTTCCCGTCCCGCTCCGTGTTCCCCTGCTCCCGCCTCCACCTTTGCATCCACCTTACCTGCCCCACCGACCAAATCTCAACAAACCCAGTACGCCGAAATCCTCGCCTTCATCTCCTTAGACGTGAAAGCCCAAGCCTACCGCGCATGGCTGGGATACTATCTTACCTCAGCTAACAAGATGGGTCGGAGCACGGAGCAGTTGGTGCAGGAGGCGAACCGGTTAGTTGTGGAGGGGATGAGCTGGGATCTGGAGAAGGAGGGTGGGCTCCTTGGAATGGAGAAACAGCTGGTCAATAAGATGAAGCTGAAGGGTGTGCCCAGGCTGCGCATCGTTAAGCCGCCGCTCAAGCCTGGGCAGGGTATAAAGCGGTCAGAGCTGATGGTCATGAGGAAAGCCGAGCAGGCAGGTGCAAAGGGCACCATGGAGAGTTTGTGATGGATAGAATCATAGTGGGACGGTTATTACATGGATAGGCCTCGTTGTGCCGCTGCGACAAAGTAGGAATGTGCAATCCTTCACTGCCAGTGGCGACTCAACAATGCCACCGATTCGCAGCCCCATCATCGAAGGAAAGAGTGGTGTGTGAAGATAGCGCATCCAGGAATAAAATCCAGGAAGCGCTACTAGCTCTAGGGAGCACAGAATGAGCATCAATCCGTTATTCGCCCAGACGCTAAAGGAATCACAAATAGCCTGCAAGTCTAATGCGTGAATACCCCTGTTCGTTCGGCGGGGCTTCACTGGGGTTAGAGGGTGACATCTAGCTAAGATGAGAAGAAAGTCATCACGAGAAGCTAGCACGAGTGTAAGCTATAAGCGCACCCGTTAGTCACAGAAATAAAGAAAGCTGGAAAGAGCGTACTCTTGATAACCCCCTAATATTCCCAATACCTGTTACCCTATACATCTCTCTCGACAAGCGCCACGCAGTTGAAATATCCACCAGCACCTCCAAAACCAGCACCCCCTTGAGACCATACATGAGCAGTCACAGCCAACTCAGCAAAAGGTTTTTCAACCGAGGCAAGAATATAGAAACCTCCGAAGGCATCATCCCATCGGGAAGTACGAATCCTCTACGTCCAAGTGCACGAGAGCAAACCGCCGCTCGATAACGGAATTTTAGGCCATTCGTAGAAAGAGCCAGATGGATGGCCCTAATCTAATTAGACACGTCAATCGAATAAAAACGAAAGAAAAAATGCAACTCGTACCCGCGCTTCGCCTCTATTGCCACTCCCAACAATGCCATAAGGTTCGTTAGTAGCTTGCGGCGTCATCTCAGAGTCTAGGCATGGACTCGAGCGCTGTACACCCATCAGACCCGCAGAGAGCGACAATCTTCCGACAGATCGACTGGCCATACATGTATTCCTCTCTATGCAGCTCACAGACGCATCATCCGCAAATGAATCTTATGCCTGGAACATGATACGCAGCGGGGTTCCAGGATGAATGCAGCCGGGAGTAGCCCAACGGCGAATGTCAGGGAAGGTGGTTAAGAGCGGGGATAGGCACGAAATCTAGGGAAAAGAGGATTGTGCGTATATTGGTAGATGTTGAAAGCATAGAGATCAACATCGAGTTCGTTCTTGACCGTTTGGATATTGAGATAAGGAAGTTAGATGTGAGGCAAGGAATTTCAGCACAAAGGAAGCAGTGCTTAGATGGAAAGCTCTGGACTGTCCTCTAGTCGCACTGTAAGCAAATCGTTCTACTAGCCGGGGCCACTGTGGCTGAGAGAAGGATGACTTGTAAATTAACAGGAGTACAGCATTGACAGGAAGGAATAGAGAGGGAGGACCAGCAGAGCTGGTATACGAACATGAAAATAGCTACATAGATGGCAATGTAAGGGAAGTTGATATGTAGATAAAAAGGTACGGTGACGTGATCCAAAGCACCGGAGAAATAATGAGCAGGAACAAAATAAGGAAGAAGAGGGCAGAAAGCTAAATAAATGTGAAAGTAAATACAGATCCCGAAATGTGCGCGTTGCGAGCGAAAGGAATTGCAAACTCTGAAGGAGACGTACTCACCCTCATCCAGCGCTTCGACTGCTTAATCTACCTCGCATCCTCCAACGTCAGGCCTTTGACGTGGCATTCGAGATCATGGCGTAATGGATCGCAAATTGGGAAATATTGTGCGCCACGGGCCTGGAATTGCTGACCTACCCTTCGAGTTTGAGGAAGTTTCCCTCACGCATTTGCAGTCGTTCATCTGTATGGTACGCATCGGACTATGGGTACGACAGCGAGAGGACAAGGAAAAGTTGGACTCCTGAAGCTGGAGTATCAGGACTTTGTTGGGGTGTTGACAATGTTGGACAAGAGAAGTTAACTAGGGGCACGCATAGGTTACGAATGCATGGGGCGAAAACACCTAAGACCGACTTGGAAGGCAGAAGTGGCGAGCTGAAAGGAGGAAATATGCTATTGCCAAATAGGAAAATTAGACACAAAGTGAAGGCAAAATAAAGACGATGCCGCTGCCACCGAAAAATATGCGCACTTCCGAGGTGCACGACAGCAGCGGAGCTGCAACTAAGCGACTTGCCGGCAGGACAGAACCACCGTGTACTAAAATATTGCGGGCACCCGTTAATGAAACGACGGCCCGAGACCAGAAAGGATTGAGAATGAAAGAAAATATTGATGAAAGGCGTATAAGAATAAGAGCTCAGGAAACACAAGCGTAGAACGAGCAAGTAAAACTTACCTTTCATGCGATCGTCCACAAGCCAAGACCAGCAGAACAAATTCCTTTCATGCATCCTTTGTTTATGTCATTCGACCTTCGTGTTTATCGCTCGTACGAACCGGCCACGAAATATTGCACGAAAATCCGCAACTGAAGGAAAGAGACCATATGAGCTGAAAGTGAATATATGAAGCCGGGACTAAGTCAAATAGCTCACCTTTTGATTTAACTATGAAGTCCTCGACACATCAACCGAAGTTTCATCAGCACTGTTGGCGTAATCGCGTGAGGCCCGAGGATGGAATGGATTCTCTCAACTTCCAAGTTTCCTTCCAAATAGGTGAAGGAAACCAAGAGCGTTGAGCAAGACCCAACTTCGGCAGATAATACGCATGAACTTAAAGAAAATGTAGACAGTAAAGTTAGATGGGCATTGATCATGAAAGTGCAAGATCCGGGGTGGCAGAGGCAAGATGTAAGTCGGGAAGGCAGTGCAGTATGCGTGCATTATTTGTTCATGGGCTTCCTGCCAAACAACAGGAGGAACCGATGGCAAAAACCGAGCTTGGTGCGGCGGCAACCACTGGCAGTCAAAATTCAACTGTCCGCTGCGTGGGGCTGCATGCCGCCATTCGAAGCCTCTAGCTTTAGTTTTGCTTCGTTGTCTTTAATTAGAAATAGACAGGTGTATGTCTGAGCCATTCTCAAAGGTTTCACTTTTGTGTTACCGTCTTCTTCACTCAGACACTCATACACAGAAGAACTGGTGGAATATCGGATCACAGTTTGCGAGTGTTTCCCGATGTCACCGCATTTTCACATATTACCTCACTTCCTTTAGTTTACATTCTTGTAGCTTTTCTATAGCTAACTGTATTGGTAAATGACGCGCGTGTAAACAGCACCAGAGAATGTGGTTATGGATGTTCGTGACCGGCTGACCGAGCAGCTACAACCTAGATGAAAGATCACGGAGTTTGCAAGCCCCAAGAAGATACGAAAGATCTCGTTGAATCTGCGGCTTTAGAAGGTCACGTACGTTTGCTTCTCCGCTCTCGACGGTCCAGCTATTTGTGGTAGCTCAATAATGGCCCCTTTCTTATTTCAAAAACGAGTCCATCAAGTATGAAAACACTCGTTATACCGCGATAAGATGTGTTGTGGCCAGCGCGTGGCGACTTGCTGAACAAGAGTACGAACTTCCATCATAATCGACGCCCAGACCTAGGAACTCAGATTTTTAGGGGAAATTGAATCGCAGAGAAAGACGTAGTCGAAGTAAAATTCTATGCAGAAATCCACTTTCCTCGAAGAACCTCCGTGTGCCAGGTGAGTCAGCAGAAACTCTGCAGATGTTTTGAAGTTGGCGTTGGATTTAAGGCTGACGGCTTGGCCAAGTACTACACTGTGCTGTTTTTCATCCCTTGCTTCAAGAATCAAACTTGCAGTTTCTACCTCTGGTGAATTGCTGGAATATAACTGCCATGTGTTAGCCCGTAGTTTAGCATTAAGGATTATATAAATATGATTGCTTGTTTGCACCTGAGTTGTACCTGAGAGAAAAATAACGACAAGCGTAGCGCCTCCGATTAACGCATCGCAATTAGTCCGAGTCGTGTGTACAGTGCCCGGACACCCCGCGACCGGCCAACTTTCAAGGATCAACATCTGGGTTTCCGGAAGAACAACTTTTTTGGGCGGGGTTTCTGGTGAGGAATAGGGCTTCTGATAAAATTATCCGTATTCAAAGCTTACGGCAAAATTAATTCTAGTTTGTTTTTATAATTGGAATTTCGTTTCGGGTCTATTTATTCTTTAGCCAGGGGGGCTCGCAGGGAGTTTCCACAATTCTTCCTGAAGCTGAGGAGGAAAAAATCTTGGAACTAATTTTATACTCATGTCTGGTAAAAATCTTGATATCCACGCGATAGCAGTGATATAATGGTGTACTTACCCTGGTAAAGTGATACTGAGGCGCAAACTTGGAGCCACAAACTTTCATCGCTCGGATCTCCGGTGCAATCTATTTATAATCTTAGGCAATCTATTTGGAACCCGATCTCCAAGTACGACATAGACCAGTTTTTCCTCCATGACCAAATTCGACGCCTCATCTTCGTACCCTATTTCATCTCAGGTTGGGCTACACATGTAGCGAAATCGGAGACTAATATTCCTCATCGTTTGCCTCACACTGAACGGAGTATCAACCAATCTAACATCGATTCCCAGGTTTTGATCACTGATATGTGGTTTTAAAGACGAGCGAGGCGCCTTCTCGCATCCATTCCATCAGATTCCATGTTTCCTAAGCAATCATATGTGTACATATATGTGTACTGTACTATTTCGACCGATTGTTCATGCAGTGCATGATGGCAATTGTTTACTTAGATGGATGTCTAAGGGACTAGCACGGGCCGGCCATTGCCGTGGTAAAACCGTAATTTTAGTTACCGGTACTGTTCGGTACATGACTATGGAAAATCTAGTAAAATCGTGGTTTTCCGCAACAACCAGCTTCCTAATAAAGATGTATCTGAGTTTGAAATGTGAACAAAAAAAATCTATACAAGTATTAGTAATAAGCTGCATCCTAACATCTCACCTTTTTACACCCTCCTTCCTCTGATATATATTAGATTTGGATGGCCTATAGACTTAGAATGTTATGAAGTATGTGCTGGAAAAAATTCTAAATTGTAACAGCAGTAGAAAATACAGTATAGCTATTTTCTTTTGAGTTGAGAATTTGTGGCCTGCCATCTCTGCCAATGGGGAGTAAATAAGCTGATATTGAACGGCGATAAAATGAAATAAAAATCATTATCAGGTAGTGGTCTACTATTTCATAAAAAAGAAAGCGCATATAAAGTGCAAGGTTTAGCTATAATATTAACGATGAGTCAATTACATTGAGCCGACCCAATTTAGGCACGGTAGAACCGGGAACCGCGGTAACCGTACCATACCATACCGTATTTGGTCTAAACCGTGGTTTTCACACAGTTGGTCATTACCCATGCTAGTCCATAAATTCGTCCACATTAGGAAGGCCAGAGTCCAAATTTGGGCGCTCTTTAGACATTTTGATATACAAATTGGCTCAAAATGTCATTTCCGTGATGCGTGATGAAACGCGAACAATCGGTCGAAATAGTATAGTGCTCCGTGCTCACTCTGCCGTAGTAAACGACAATCCTCATAAATATATCGAAGCATATCGTTGAGTTTCTATTATCGCATGAATCTCTGAGGAGGATCTAAACCAAACTACCGTAATATGTGGCACTATGTCTGTCTTAAGTGTTTTGCATACCTAGACCATTTATCTGAACAGGTTTATCGGATTGTCCTTTCCCCATGCTATCCTTCTCCACATGCTCTTTCCTTGCGTCCATCTTCCGCATCTTTCGACTTTATTTCCCGCTTGGGAAGGTGCATACACGGTGCTCAAGGCATTTTTACTATCAACTCTATCGCCACAAACTGATTCTTCAGTATTTCAAACCTGAGTTCATCGGATCTCAGCATACTGCTTAATTCAAGAGTTTATTATGGACCAAGAATTTTAAAAAAATATGAGCAACATATTTCAATTTTCAAAAATACTGTAGAAATTCTTTCATAAATTGTTATCCGTGATGTAACAATACGATTCGAAGGCACATTTTTTACTCATATAAAGCTTATCCTCTCGAAATCTGAAGCACTCAGATGTTGAAAGCACCGGAGGTGTACAACAGAAATGACGGGATTCGTCGTTCTCTATCCCTATCTCGATAAAGCCGTGTGGACGGTATCTGACGAGAATTATTTCATACATTGTTAAAAGGAGTATTTATATCTAGTAAAAAACTTATAAATTTATGGATTATTAAGTAAGAATACTCTATGTGCTAAATGCTGAGCCGCGCGAAATTCAGACTGGAAAGTCAGAGCAGAAGTCACAGATAAGTGCGCATTGTATTGATTACAACAGATTATACACACCAGAGCTGGGATTAAATTTGTGATCCAAGAGGGCATTCAATTGGCGTCCCGTATCACATAGAATTCGTGAAGTTTATGACATGGAGCTGAATGGGGTTGAGGGAAAGTGAGCCGTTGACCCAGCGTTGACCAAGTAAACTTTCGTCTACACTACTCCTATGTAGCTGTAGCCTTATGAACTCGTAGTTAAATACTACATCATATCTTTAGGTAGTAACCGTGTAAAGAATAGTTCTTGATTGTGATTTGGTGTGAGGTTCACACGAGAAGGGCCCCACTGAACGGATCGTTGCTACCGGCAGCTTACAACATGCTTTCCGGCATCAGCACAATATTCATTGGAATGCTGTGGGTTCTCAAGAGAGCGTACGCGTAGTAGACGGAATGAAATTTCCACTGATGGGGATAAGCCAACTGTGCTTGCCGTCTCGCCCTCATATACAACATCAGTAGATATATTCAACCCGCAATCATTTATCCGCTGAGGATAGAAAATAATTAGCATACGAAAATCGTATCGAAAGTAGAACGTAGCCATGTTTTCACGAAATCCGTGAATTTGTATTAATAAAAAATTAGAGAAATATATACTTTCCTTATACATACTCAAGATACAGGTCCAAAAAATTGCGCGGAACCAAAAAAAACTGACTCGATTGACTTGAAACACTGAACTATTAAGGATGCACTATCTTCCAGATGTGAATCTTGATATCTAGTCTCTATATGAGGATCGAAATATGGGGAACTGTATCTGATTCGGAATATTGTGTGAATGGCAGTACATAAGAGACAGAGCCTGATTCTGATCGCGTCGCACCAAACTCCATGTACGACGATCCACCAACGTGACTGATGAATAAATGACAGAACCTGTGGTTCTTCTGATAGCGCTACGGGCGAAAACCGTACTTTAATGATAACTACAATTACGTAGCACTCACCGAACTAGAGGTTCCGATAAATATGAAAATAAGCTCCGACGGAGAACACACTGGCGCAAGGGACAAAGAGATTGACATCTCCAATCATAATTTAAAAATAAATACCATATTAGAGAATTATTCTTCCTCAGCATGTCTCTACGTTCACATGAAAGGGCCTATTAAAAATAAAAGCAGACAGAAGGATCAGGGATGCCCACTGCTCAACCCAAACCGGTGATGTTTCATGGTTGACGGTGATTCACATGTTCGTTGTATCCATTACAGTGAATCCATCTTCGGTGAGCCAACGCGGTCAAGTTATTGAATGAACACCAAGACGTACACCCGATAATTAAAGGACAAACGAGTTGGTTCAGGCACGACTTTTGACGAAATTCATATAAGGTGTCAGACTCGTCGCCAGTGGATATGTTGTGAAGGAATCTACTGCCAAAAATAACTGTCAAACCACGAATAGTCCGGAATTGATTATTGGAAAGCCTGTAATTTTCGCGAATCATAACTGAAGTTAATGAATTCATCACAGATTTAAGTGTAAGAACTAATTATAATGTAGGAGGTTCAATCCATAGGCCATCTTTCTCGAATGTGGTTTTCTGAGGTGAACTCACTCACCGCTTTCTCTAATAATGACTAGTGCACCATATGAAGGTAGAAAAACAAAAGCGTCCTGGAATAGAGATATGAAATAGGAAGTATTTCACTATTGCCAGACATGGCTATGGATCTTGATTTTCATGATGTTTCACTATCTCTATGATTGAGGCGAGGCAAGTAGCGCTACAAATAGTGATCCGTCAACGAGATGCTTTGCGCTTTCATGATTCCAGGGGACAATCGCCTTCAGACTGATTCCTGAGCCAGCGTCCTGCAGGTTCTCGAGCGTGTGAATATCAGATGATAATAGCTGAATGTCGTTGTTGACACGGCTACTTATATCGTCCCCGAGTACGAAGCATGAGTGTGAACCGCGCCATGTGCTCTGGAAGCAAGGGGAAGTCCACCATGACCTCCGTACGGTCTCTGCGGGATATGTGTAATATAACTTGTAGAACCACAGCGCCACTGGGCAGAACCGGGTCAGGGCGAAACACAAACAGGAAAGCAGTGAACAGAAAATGGAAATCGGAGACAACCCAAACCACGTAAAAATAATCACACACCCCAGTGTCTTCCGCGTGTTAAAAGCAGATTTATTTTGGGATGCTGCGGTGACGGTTTACTGCTAAATCATATATGCTTCCAGAAGCACTGGGGAGCCCATAAAGCGATGCCATATATCCAGAGTGGCGTGTTACGAATTACGCCTGATGGTGAATCTGGAAGAAGAAGGATGATGAAATATTGAAGAGAATCGGCATTATTGCAAACGGGAATAACAGACCCAGAAGATGGGAATGGGCGTGAAGATCCCATAAATGATCAGATATCGCTATGTATAGAGATAGAGAGGTAAGTGGACAGGATACGGATGTAGATACCACGACTCCATGAACAGAAAACCGGGGCTATTGCCTCAACTAAAGGGTATATTTCCACAAAATGATACAGAGCACGCACAGGAACGTCGGTATGAATGTGGATACTAGATAATAAAATCAGTGAAGCTCAGGAGAGATGAGGCATTTTGGAGAAGTTCACTGTGCTGTTTAGAGGATCGACTGCTGGCGTCCCCTGCACGCCAATTGTACAGCTGTAAAAGATAAAAAGTCCAGTCTACTTATTCGCCGGCTATTTAACGGCTCAAACGACAGAACATCAAGCCAAGAGGATCAGAATATAATTATGCCAATAACTAAATCTAGAAAGCAAAGGAAAAGAAATAAGTGATTTCACACGCTAACAGGTAATGCGAGAATCTAGCTGAAGGGATGCGACGACGAGTTGCGGATTAGGATGATATACACCTAATGCTATATTCATTTACTGAACTGGATGGATGCGAATCCACGACCGTCGGCCCATTCATGTATTGAAGGCTCCTTCTTGTTCCTCCTTGGTAATTGACTGATAGATGGATAGATGGACGGATAGATGGGATAAACATAACTTAATAGAGCGTGTCTCTTCGTCCATCTCTCCATGATAACTGATCGCGGAGTCGATGATAGTTGTAATCTGTTGGCTTGGTATGATCTAGGAACGGAAAAGAATTTTTTCGTCCTTTTTGGTTGAATACAAGCCGGTGTGAACCGATTACGTCGCAGTTGGTAGGTGGCTGCGCCAATGTGCTAGTACCTGGAGACGGTATGTAAGAAATATGACGTATACGTATATCTGGCCCGGTCCAAAAGCCAAGGGAAAAAAAATATGCCAAAGTATATTGGTTAACAGCGTCATATTATGTCTAGCGCACATTAACGGCAAGAGAAATAGAGGTGGGCGCCGCTGTAATGACAGCCTACGCGAAGTCGGGATGTATCGTACCGATGTTGAGGATCGTTATTTTATTCGTGAACAAGGAAAAACCATCGGCGCCGAGAGACACCCGGGAGTGTGATAAGCTGATGGACGCCAGGACGGTCATGGCTGAGTCCTGAGAAGTCACATATAAGGATATATCTACCCGTGCGGGGGTCGCAAGTGAGGGTACCTGTGTGTAGCTGGGCGACCAGTGGATGCGGCGAACGGAGATGATGGAGGTTCCTGGGCAAAGCAACAGAGATAGAGAACGGCAATGGCGGCCACTGTGCGCCAACCATTTAGGCACTCAGAACTTTGTTTCCGAATATTCTTTGTAGAAATGGCCTAGTTCGCTTCGATGGGATCTTTGCTGTTCTTTGCGATGTCCCAAAAAAAGAGCTGTAAACTAGATTTGATCCCTTCAGCCATGACGGTATAATGATCGAGACGGTGGGGAAATCTGTACCGCAACGAGAAGAAAGTTTACCGCCCACTTGATATTGATGGGCATAATTGAGCTGCTCAAGTCTGGGGTATCGACTGATGGTATAAGTGAGAAAGGAGCGGAAGAGAAGGCGCGAATTCTCCGGCATCTTGCAATCCAGTGCAGATTATCTCAATGATTTTCCCAGTGAGCTATTCCCTCTCTCAGAGGCAGAGCCATACTACGATCATGGCTGAGCGATTGATCAAGAACAGCGATATCATCAGTGCATAAATTGAACGGATCTCGGGTAACAATTTCTGGGATGTTCGGGGAGGCAGTGATGGGAAGTGCAGGGTCGATGTGATAAGGTGGGAGATCCAGAAGCAAACGGGATGAATCGGTTATTTGGGCAGGGATCTGCGAGATAGGACATGGCGGTATGTATGAAGACGAAGAAGTAGAGAGAGAAGGGATATCTCAGCAGGCGGAGATCCACGTACATAGCCGCCGACGTGAAAAGGGTGAGTGACAGGGCTGGATGGGCACCTTGACTGCTGACTTGCGTCCGCCGTCTAAGGAGAAACGGTCCGCAAATGGACCAGGAGGGTGGGAGGAAGAAGCCGGGTAGGATGAGAGCAAGAAGAGGAAAGACAGTGATGGCCGTACGATCCGAGACCGGTAGCAAAATCGCATACGGAGATGCCAACAGCAGCGGGCAAACCGAGTGGCCTGGAGGGCTGGAGGAACGGGCGGCGTGGAGGTTGGGAGGCAAGCGGCAATTGAAAGGGAGGGAACCGCGTGTCGGCGGAGCTTTAAAAAAGCGGTGAGGACGAGCCAGCTCACAGATGGATTAGTTGAGTGGTTTGTGTAACCGTTTACTCAATTCCCACTTCCTCTTCAGCGCTGAATACCCTCCAGGGTTCTTTCCGACACTCCTCCATCACCATCACAATCGCACAGCTCCAGCAAGATGCCCGTATTAGGCTGGTGAGCATTGCTTAAATACCTCTACTAGTGATTTTCTAACTCCCATCGAAGGGCAGACCATCCTCCTAGTCCAAAGGATACGCGTAGACTTTCGCTCGACCCCGAGCTCCAGCCCACCCGACCCCCGAGCGAACACGCCACCCCCAACGAACACCGTTCGCCCTCGCCAGAATCTGTAATAGATCCCGCCCTACGCACCGCAGTGAGTGTTCTCATTCGCTTCCGCAAACGATCACTCATCCTTCTAGTTGCCATCATCGCGCGATTCTGATAAGGAACCCATATTACCAGAAGAGAGCACATTTACTTCTGCCAATCACCGGATCGAAGAAAGTAGGCACCTGCAAGAAAGTAACACTTCTATGCCTCACCGCGTCGAGCCCTTTGTCATGTCGTCCTCGTACGTGTCCCGCGACAACTTGCTGCTGCGCCCACTAATCCCACCGTCAGTCACCGTCGCCAATACTTCGACAGCTCGAACCGACTCCCCTCCCCGCCGCCTGCCATCGCTACGGTCCCGCACTCTCAGTCGCCATCGCCATCTGTCGCATCAGTTGATCGCTCATCAGTCTCAACACCTCCCGTGCGCCGATCCCCCCCCCACAATGTCATGCCCGGGGCCCCCTTCTACCAAACATCATACCCCTCTGACTCGTCAATGATGCGGTCAGCTCACCATCACTCCTCGCACTTTTCACAACCCCGTGAACATATAAACCACGCCCCTCCCCCGCCGTACATGTACCAACCCCATCCAGGCTTCGAACACCACCGGTATCCCGACCACCCTGACGCTGCCATCTCGTACCACCAGGGCTCCGTGCCCCACTACCCTTTGCCACCACCTCCCATGCCGTACCCCGGAGCAATGTCTTACAGCCAACAGTACCCCATCCCTGGCGTCCCCCAGAGCCCCATCAATATCACGTACACCGACGATGCGAGTACCAAACTCAATGACCGCATCCGCCGGCGCTGCTTCAACTGCTGCACGACAGATACCTCCACATGGAGACGATCTAATCTGAGCCCTGGCAAGGTGGTCAGTAACCTTCTCTTCCACACTCCCAACTCATGCTGACTCACTCATGCAGCTCTGCAACAAATGCGGGCTCTTCGAGCGTACCCACTCCCGTTCTCGACCGGAGCAGTTCCCGCACAAGCGAGCCCCAATCCCCTCCTCGGTATCGCGCAAGTCACCTCACTCCCCAAGCAACCAGCTTCCACCCCTCTCGCCTGACATGAAATCTGGCGACGTCGATCGTGCCCGCCGGCGTTGCTTCAAATGCAGCACCACGGACACTTCTGCGTGGCGGCGGTCGAACGTAAGCCCTGGCGAATTAGTGAGTGTCCCTCGTGCATCCCCTTTCAGGATCTCACTCACCCGTTGTACGTAGCTCTGCAATAAGTGCGGCCTGGTAGAGCGCACGCAGACGCACAAAAACCCCGTCCGAAGCCCGGTGTATAATAACCAGTGATTCATGCATGCGGACGTATACGGCGCCGGCGCCTCATCACACGTTCGGTTTGCCCCAGTTACTAAAAGTTTTCCAGATATCATGTAGCATGCTTAGAATAGTTGAATACATGTCCACCTTTGGAATTGTCTCCTGCAGTCTTACACTTTGAGCCATGGAACTGTGCCAACGAGCTTCAAGAGTCAGGCGTCACTGAGGGAAAATGAGTGTTTACATACCTCTTACCAGTGACACTACGACGATCGCTGCTATTCGCGCTTATATTTCTGATAAACATATTCATTTTGATGCTCTAGGTCAGAAAGATAATGGATAGGTATATTTACGCGCATACGTGCCATTCGAGGGATTCTGCAAACAAGGGCGGTTGGGGCCGAGAAGATCGGTGTTCGGTCAGGTCACGCTCATCCTTGAAGTAATGGATTTCTCTCCGCGAATTATACAGCCTAAGCAGTTCCTTGAGATACCAGGTAAAAAGAGAGAATGTTGTTGGAGGCTTGTTGGAGGACAAAGATATCGATATCGATGTTGATAGCGAAAGAGAGGCCGAGTTGCGGGCCGCGGCTGACTGTCTCAGTATTTGTGATGAACTTCGTTGCCAAACATTGACGGCGGGAAGGCTAACGGACCGGGCTCCCCTACGGAGGTCAGAATCAATAATTTTAGGGTTAGGGTTAATTTTTTATATTAACGAGAGTATCTAAACGCCCTTTAAATTGCTCGTTCCTGCTGAAATAACACCTATGAGATGGTTAATTCTGCTGTTTAGGTGACAAAAGAGTGAAGAAGTACGAGTAAAATACACAAGCTTATATGTAAAATATGTAGCCGTTATGTACATCAGTAAAACGTCAAAATAGTTTCCAGGTTTCCCCAGGTTTCTGGCCTCAAAAGGAAAATTTGTATAGAAATCGTACGATTTTGCATAATTCTTCAATCACTAAAATGTAGACACTGGAGTTTTTGGATTACCAGGTTTCCAGAAAAAGGGACATAGGTTTCTATGTTTCTGTGTTTCCCGGTTTTTTCTAGTTTTCAGGGGTTTCTCAGGTGTAGAAACCCGTGGAAACTAAAATGCAAAGGTACTGATGACTACAGAGTACAGAATACAGAATACGACCGAAGAGTAATACCGAAACCAGTGCCCGTCCACATCCTTATACTATCTGTAACAGTCTGACATTAGCCGGACTTCCGGTGGGGCAAGCCTCAAGCTCGTATTTCCAACAGTTCTCCGGATTTACTCCTTCTTCGGTAGTGATAATGTGCTCAAAACAGTGAAGATTCACATGTTGTTCAAGATCTTCATTGCAGCCCGTAGGTGTGTGAAAACCTTCTTTGCAACACCTTTGCGTTTTCGTCGGGTAAAAAAGCTTCAAGTAGCTGTCATGGTGCGAATTTCTCACTGTCCTAAACTATGGATATCCCGTGCTGGCCGATTCCGTACGTAACGCTCATAGTTCAAATCTAGATTCGGAAACACACTACGTGATTTCTGACTGCAAGGGCATTACAGATTCACATAGTGATCCATGGAGGAAGTCTAGACATTTAAATCCTACGAAGCCCTTTATTGGTATACATGTCTAGCAAAGTTATTCTTGTCACCGGTGAATGCAATTCTACGACAACACACGTCTAATAATATCTTCAGGTTCTAACCGTTGTATCTATGGGTTTGCACCCGTTTGTCTTCCGTGCAGTCTACCTGACTGAGAGAAATATTTCTTGAGGAAAAAAGGCACTGGATGTTCTATTCAATTGATTATTATTCACTGTTTCTTCAGAAATTAGAGTTAATTGCTTGACGCTCTTTCACTCGATGAAACGCAAAAGTGTTGCAAAGGTTTTCACACACCTATGAAGATCTTAAACAGCACGTGAATTTTCATCGTCTCAGGCAATTAGCTCACATGGATCTATATAGGCGCAATTAAATATAGATCGCAGACTTCCACTGGATAAGAAATCATTTAACCACCACCAGTCGAAACCCCCCTTCAATTAAAGCGTAATCCCATCGGCACTGAAACAGTGTTCAAAGTTTCATCAAAGAGCATAGGCGTTAACAAACAAATAAATTCGTTGTGAATGCAGAGCATCCTGAAATCACAGATACCTTGTAACTTACATCCCGGCAATAATGAAATCTCACTCCACAGTTACAGCCAGTGAGCGATTACTCGGCGAGCGTTTGCCGTATAGGGTGTCAGCCACTGCCAATGTGGGGGTGCAGTTGCAGTTGCCATACATATTTAATGATTATACACATCGACGAGTAGGCCGGCGTCTTCGTTTTCAGTAGAATTTGCCATATATAAGCTGAGCGCCTCCTTCGATATTACTGGGGGCATAAGTTGAAAGCAAAACTCTTGGCAGCGAGATAATAGTTGACATTAACTTATGATGCAAGTCCTTATGTGATAGACAGTGACACAGGAGCTATAGACTCACTTGCGACATCCACGGTCCAGCCAGTCGGCCACTTCAATAAATTCACTTCTTCCCATTTGAGCCATCTCCAATATATTGAACATAAATCAGCTCTCCTGAAGTCGACAAATATTGAAATCCGAGTAAAGAACGTACATGAATTCTACCCTTCCTCGTTCCAATGCGATACTCCCAACATCACGGATCCGTGCATACATACGCAAGTGAAACCGCGAGCGAGCTAAAGAGATGCCGCCGGTACAGCATTCATACGCATTAGGCATATCGAATGAAGGGACTGCCGGAGACTGCGGATTTCGTATCCTTATATCAGCACCTCGCACAGCCTCAGCACTTATCCATCTTCACAATGAATTCAGTTCTTTCTTTATATGTAGCATACCAGCAGGTCCGGCTGACGAAAGATGGAATTTCAAATATGAACTCAGTGCTAACTTTACACTATATATTTATAATATTTGATGCCATCCCATCGTGCCTACGTTTCTGAAAAAGTTTCAGTAAATGAGGTTATTATCGCTTATTCAAGCCGACAGGTGACTGGGTCCTCATATCAAAGATTCTTGTCCGTCTGACCAGCGAGTCCATAGCGATGAACATAAATGCGCATCATATACGATATTGACTCACCATTCGTTCAAACCTGACAGCGCTGTTTGTCTCCTCTGATGCGCCCGCTGCCAATGCCGCGTCACGCCTGACTTCAATTTTTCTCCACAAGGCGTATCATGTCTATCGCACCTACGAGTTGCTAGGTAGGAGTGAGATAAGGGATGTTAAACGAGCGTATGATCGAGCTTGAACGATGGATGTGACGCGTACCGCCGGCATCATCATTGATAGTCCTGGAGAAGGAATAAGCCTGAGCCGGTATAATTACTCACTATAGTATCCAGGCGGCATATGCTGCCCGCACTTACAATATTGGTATGGACAGAGGCGGGCTTGTCAATACATTCCGCTCTCTCAATTAACAACTCGAGCTGATGGGGCTGCTTGTACCGCTGCATTGTACATACGACTAGAACATTGGGTGACTTCCTGCAGGATTTAGATACCTATTTTATTTTCTAAATACATAAGTGATCGGCCTTTGAAATAAATAGCTTTAGGTTTCTAAACCATAGGACACATCTTTGATTTGATGCAGTAAATTTTTGAAGGTCTCGCATATTGGAGTGGATCTCTATGCCCTTCTCCCATCATCTAAATATGGATATGGACATTGACAGTGAGAATGACTTTGCTTTTCTCTAGCTCTTTCTTGCAAAGCAGCATACTACTCAACTTGAGGAAGAGTTTGAGACCGACACCTTGATTTTCACTACTCCTAAGCTTCTCCCAAATCCTCATGCCAGCCCTCCCTGACAAATCCTCTAAGGCAACTACAACTATCAGGTATTCTTTTATGTATCCAAATTCCATTCAATTCTCGAGCATGGTTTCAAATGAGATGGGACACGACATCTATTGTAGTACTACGTCGTGATGTTGATTTGACCTCGAACCCTCGCACCTCTCAATGCTCTCTTGATGCATGTAATGCTCTGAGTCACCAAAGGATGCATCTAAGTAGTATATTAGAAGTGAAGTGAGGCTGATACATGGAGAGCACATACCTTGGTGAGAATAGACCCCAGGCGACATGAACATGATCTTGCAGTTAAGAGAGTTTATCAGCTCTCTGTCAGGATCTTGAGAGCGCAAAAGTAAAGCCCATGGAAGTGGAAATGTCCCTACACTTGTTCGACGCGGCCTGGACGCGATGCAAAGTGGATTGTAACGCAGTGAGAAGAACGAGCGCTGAACGGAGGTGCAGAGAAAGATAAGCGAGATCAATGGGTTGTCGGACGATGAAAAAGGGTTTAGAAATGGTTTGTAATAGAATTTAGAACTAGACGGGGGGTAGGGAGCCCTCAATTAGATTAAAATTTAGAAGGGAGCAAAGACATCAGTCGGACTTGAACTTCGACCTATTTGGGTTCCGGCATCCCGGCAAATCTCGCTTAAGCTGATTTAGAAAATAATCTACGTTTCTAAATCCTGCGGGAAGTCACCCGTTATAATAAATGGTGCTACGGGCCAATGCAAACACGGCAATACGAGTTCCTACAATTTTTAATAGGAATCTTACTGTAAAAAGGTGCTTGCAGCGCGCATGAGAATTAGAAACTTTAATGAGGTTTCGACACTTCCCATACATAAAAATCTAATACTTAAAAGATCTGACGCTTGCAGCACGCACAGCTACTCAAGTTCAAATCAGGAATTCGTTAATTTAGTTCCCACAGGTTTCTCAACTTTGATCAGCCAAGGAAACTGTAAAAATTGCAAAAATCTGGAAATCTGGAAACTTGAAAACCTATGTCCGGTTTTTTTTAGAGAACTAAAAAGTATAAACTTATAGACTAGAAAATCTTTATCAATGAGCGGCTTTGGCCTCCAAAGTTTTCAGGGTTTTAGGTTTCCAGATTTTCAAATACTGCCTGAACAATGTGCAATTACGAGATGTATCTTTGATTTTCGGAACTTTCTTCACCACCTGGAATTTCCGCTAGAAGCAGTGCAATCTTTGACTTGCCTGCAGTGGATATAGAGGTGTGGTCACGTACATTTTGAGATAATGTCCTTTAATTCGTTCGGATAAGTTTTTAATCATATAAATAATGACACAGATGAAGCGACATGCACAATCTTTTCCATGTTCTCGAGGATCCTTAATAAGGTAGATCAGAAGGGCCTAATGAAGGATAAGAGCAGTGAGAGTCGCATACAATTGCCGTGTTTACATCGGCCCGCTTCACCCAGCGGGTATTTAGACAGTATATAGAGGGTTAGGGACGAAGAGTCGAGCGCTGAGAGCAATACATGTTTTTTTTGTATTTGTTTTATATTGCATTTCGCCTTTCTTCTACACGCATAGAGATTACCATGTTTTTCCCTTCATATTTCTGTGTAAAGCCTTCCCTCGTTGACATATTCACGATTAAACTTATCAACGTTGTTTTTCAACCACAGCCTCCACTGGGGATGTAATTGGCTACACTTTACCACCGTTAACGAGGTAATTCGCAACGGTCTAAGATCTCTGGCCATTGCTGACTGGACGACGAATTTACGCACGTCCTTGGGATGTAGTGCTGAAGAAGAAGGACTGTAACGTGCTGGGAGTAGGGCATTATTACGAGAAAATAGTAGTCGCATAAGGGCTCTGCTTTGACTTCGGGGCAGTGGGCGAGCACTTGATTGCTCAGAAGGGGGTATATAATTTGGGTTCGTTGTGTGATTGCAGGAGATGAGATGAGAGTGTCACTCTCGGGGAAAGCAGGTGGTGATGAAATAGGCTTAAGACCTCAAGAGCCTCAACGACTTCATTTGCTACATCCCCCCCTTTTGCAACAGACCTTGGCCTAAAAATTCGCAACATGCAGATATCCGCGGTATTATTCAAAAACTGAATTATCCACTCCGCTCGAATAAATGGTAAGCTAAGTATGAATCCAGCTGCTTCAGCGACCCAAGTTCCGCCGGTCCAGTAAACGTGTCCTGCATCGCCAGCTCCACGTTGCGCATACGCAGGACCTCAAGGTGCAGCTTCACCAGCACCCTGAGGAGGGAGCCTTCGCTGGCAGGGTCCACAGTGACAAAATTCCTGAGCATTGGCATGTGTACTTGTACTGGAGGAAACATGAAAGGACAGATATCGATCAGTATCAGCGTCTCGAGTGACAATCTGTTGATTTGGAGAACAGGCATCAGCTCCTCTGCACCAGAATCGTGACCACGGATCGCTAAATGCGTGAGGTGTTTGAGATGAAGGAATGGGGAGCCATCGATAGCGCTGAACGAGCCACCGGTGACTGTGACCCTCCGCATTTTGGAGTTTTGCACGAAGAGGTTACGGTGGCGTGGTTCGAAACTGGACTATAGTTCGGACCCGCGTCCTTCAGCTCTAGGACTTCAAGCGATGCAATTATCCCCGACTGGCCTATGGATGCGAGAAACGCTGCCACATCCCAGAATTCAGTTTTGCACACACGCAGGACGTCCCACTTCATATGCGCGAGCTCTGCCTCCTAAATAACACGTTACTCACTGCTCTCTATTACGGCTTGCTCCCGCACTCGGAGCTCCGAGATGCACCCTTTTGCTTGGTTAATCCATAGTTTTGCTTTCCCCCCTGGGGAATGAGCGGATAGCGTAAGTGTACACCATAAAAAAGGGGTGCTCCATGTATAATGGCGCTAGAGCTGGCAGACATGCAACAGCGTCATCAATATCGAGCTGTCTTGAGTAACAAGCACTTGAAACACCTCCCCAAAGGTCTCCAAAGGCACTTCACTGGTGTCCTACCTCGTACAACTGTTTCCCCGTGTCTTCATTCCACGAATTTTTGTGGGCCACTGGCTTTGCAAATTGTAAGTGGCACTCGGATTGAGTCACTTGTGGATACCTCGCACACTTGGAGATGTGAGCAAAGTCCGGGTAATACTCGATCTGACGAGATGTAGAAGGCATGGCTATTAAAATCAGGTTGAGGCTGTTGAAGCGGTGTCAGTGGGCGGGAGCTGAGTGAGTAGGTCACTGTAGGGGTATTAGGATCCTGTCAGAAGCGGGCGCCTGAGCCGATTCCTTCACATTTTTTAGCGCGCATATGGGTAGGACACACATTGGACACACAGTAATCGCATTAGTTTTGTTGACAGTGAAATCAACCTTCCTTCTGATCACTTTCAAATCTCAGCTCTGAGCTCTTCAACGCTTCAACCCACGAGAGTGGGAGTGCGGCCAGATACGTTTCGGGATAAAATTATTTAAACTGTTCGGATAAGTTAACCGTGCAAATAAAGACTCACAGATGAACCAAAACGTATAATTTTCTCTGCGTTTTGAGAACTTTGCTTCGAAGATCTTAATAGAAAGCAAGACGAATCAGAAGGGTCCATAAGGGATAAGACCAGCAAGTGTTGCATAATACGCATGTAGAAAGCATATCGGCGGTTGGGCACGCGCGGGTCCGCTCGTCAGCCCAACGGCATCACCGACTTCGTGCACAGCACGTAAATACATACAAGATAGGAGAATCTAAAGCGCTAAAATCAACTGACGACGACGAGAGAACGTACATACAGAAAAATATACCTGTACTATGTCTGATCGAACGACTCGGGGAAGCTTCATTGAAACCTCGATGGAGATATGTTGCGCCCGCAAGAGCGATGATGCGCCAAAATGACATTGATCAGTGGGGGAAACTGAAATTGTTGATAAGATTCAGGGAGGATTCAAGAAAGTAATGGTGCCGAGGAGGGAGATCATCGCATATGGGAAGTCAAAGGATCGTGTCATGGATATACGGAGAACCACGCCCCGAGGGTCGAGCATTACAAGTAATGCATATGTTTTTTTGGGGGAAAATAGATGAGCAAGTGCAGGGAGAACAGGATTATAGGAAATCCGCCACTGGTACCAGCGCCGGAGAAGAGGAATTGAAGAACTCGACAGCCGCACATCAGAAGCATAAAAGACAGGGAGACGCGTAGAAGCTTGATGAGACAGGCAGATAGATCCTGTGCGACACGACATTTGCTTCTACTTCTGTAGGTCTGGGGGAAAGTGGCGATTCAGACAAGCATGGGATAGTAGTATGAGGGAATCAATTCAGGAGAATATGAGAATCGGAGTCCAGCGATAGAAAATGCTAACAACAGACAGGAGTGACAGATTCTGCAAAACGCCGTTCTGCGTCGGAGGTTTTACTGACGAACCTAGAGAATACAAAATGAATAACGCGAGAATCGAAGGCTGGGTGGCATGCACTAGCGACAGAGAAGCCAGTAGTCTGCCAGAGAGACGGACAGATTCTGCGTGACGCCAACACCTGTTCCTGCTTCTGCTTCTGCTTCACATTTCTGTGGGCATTGTGGTACAAGCAACACGACGCATCTGGGAAGCACGAGGTGGTGGTGGAAATTAATGAAGCAGCTGGAGAAGGTAGCAACTTACGTACGTGCAAGTCAGATGGCAGATGGCAGAAGGCCAGCACATAGACGCCCATGGGCTAAGATGAATTGGAAGATGGAAGTAGCGGTTGAGTGACTCACGAGCAAGACGAGGAATGACTCGAGAGTCTATTGGCCAACGACGTCGTGATTCGTCGTGCACCCAGTCCGCAAAATTGAAATTATACCCCACGCACGCATAGCGCGCCAGCGGGCGTGCTCGCCCGGCGCCGCGCACGAATCCCCCCAGCTTTCTCCGGGCACGCGACGGGGTTGCTACGCTACGCCCTTCGCGACCCTAGCGGGATTTCGGGGACTACTTGCGCGCATCAGTGATGGCAGAGGGACGCTTATCTGTGTTGGGATCACGCGGGGTGCACGGGAAATTGGCAATGGGTTTTGGGAGGGAAGGAGGGTCGATGACGTTGGGTGAACTTGGCGCCGATGCGCATACCCTATGGGGGTGGGTGGGGCTGGAGCGGGGATGGGTGTTTACCGTTTGGGGGAAGAGGGGACTTTGGGAGATTGGGCAGAGAGGGTAGAGAGGTAATTACATAGAACTTGAAGAGGGAGAGCGAGGGGGGCTCGAATGTACGTGGCACAAAACTTGATTCGTGCAGCAACCCGCGCCCTCCGCGCCGCATGCCCCGGAGCGTGTGATTCCCGCTGTCACCTCGCTGTGGCATTCCCTGGGAACTTCCCAGGAAATCCCACCGAAAAAAAAAAACATACGGGTGCCGAGCCCCGCCATCGCACCACACCACCCTCTCTCTGGATTCGATACGCCCGAGCGGCCCCTACTGTCCTTTCTCTTACAAACCCCACTCCACTCCTTATATTTTTGCATTGTTACCACCCTAGTTTTCTGCATCTTACTACGAGTCGTCCTTACATACACGCCTGCCCTCGGCTACCCTAATCAGCTTACCCCCTCCCCTGCCTCGTGTTTACGCTCCCTGTCAACGACCATCCTCCACCTGCCTGCGTGTCGTCTCGTTGCTGTTGCGGCTTCGTTTCGGCGCCCAAGTGCATCCCCAGTTGTGCTTGCCTCGCGGAAGAATCAAATCCCTGCCCCCACGCTCGGCCTCACCTCATCTGCACCTTGCTGCACTCTACACTACTCCTTTCGCTCTCGATTCCTCCTGGGGAGTATCATGTATGCCTTCTGTCTTTTACCTCGTCACTCGTGAAGATAACTCATTTACATCTCGTAGGTGCTCCTAGCGGAACCGAACGTATCGTAACACGCAGAACAAAGAAGGCAAAGCGACTTTTCGGTGCACCTCGTACGTTACCCACTCAAACCCCTCTCTTTCGTGTCCGTCTTCGTGGCTGACACAGAATCGCGCAGACACCTCGCATGGCATTCGCACCACCCAATTCTGCTCCCCGGCGTGTATCTGCTACAGCAAGGCAGCCGACGATCTCCTCTTCCGCCTCTCCCTCTACGAGCACGAGCACTAGCACGAAATCACCCTCATTCGCCCCGCCCCGCCAGCGTACGGCCTCGTCCCCCTCCCAGACGAATGCGTCCCTGCTTGAGCCCCTGGTGCGCACACGCACGACATCGACGACGAGTTCATCGGGCCACGGGTCCGCGGCGGTTAAGCGCCGGGTACCGATTGCTCCGATACCCACTACCATCACTAGCACCGTATCGACCCCAGGGAAATCACCCGCACGGGCCCAGTCCACGTCTGCGCTGGCTGCATCTTCCTCATCATCAGCACCAAAAACAACGTCAAACACAAACACGACCAGCGTACAACGCATCCCGCGCAAACCCCCGCCGCCATCACCGCAAGCCACGTCCCCCTCTTCCACGCCCTCATCCACTACGAGCACCAAACGCTCCTCCCGCGCTGCCCCCCCGCCATGGAGCTACACCTCCCCAAATACACTCCCCTCCTCGCACTCCCCCAACACCGCACTAACCCCCACGACCCCATCACCGGGCATCAAGAAGCGCCCCTCCCTCTCCTCGCCCTCCCCCGCTGGGCCCATTGTACCCTCCACACACGTCTCCGTCCCCGGCACGGGTGGCAAGTCGCCCCCCGCACACCGCCCGTCACCCCTGCGCGTCGCCCAGCCCGTCACGCGGCGGCCCGCGACTTCCCCTTTACCGTCCCCCGCGCACTCGCATTCCCA
>JASFDH010000181.1:0-32376 GCA_036937195.1 Nidularia pulvinata | reverse complement strand
ATACTATGAAAAGTATAGTGTGTGACTGAAACAAAGTAAGTATGAAAATGGAAATGGACCAGAGTAAACCTGAGTAAATACCAGAGGCAAGCAGGAAGTCAGGAAAGCATTGGGATTGATTGTGAAGCATCCAGAGATGGCATGCACTGCATCATATAGGGATATGACACCTACATTCTATGTACATTCTATGTACAGTCTATGTACAGTATACACACAGTCCACATAGACAGGTAGGGGGGTGTAAAGACCTCATCATGCATGGGGTGGGGATGGTGGGGGTGGATAGCACTATGGTTGCTAGCCTATCCATTGTTTGTCATTTAGGAACAGGGGGACATCTTGCTGTCCAAATTCAGTTTTTATTTCGTCGCCTGAGAACTGGAATATCAGGTAGAGAAGTGAGCTCGAGCTATACGGCCATCGCGTGCAGCGAGTGCGATCATGGAGCGGAGACAGGACATTCCCTTAGCCTAAATTGCAAGTTCAACTTGAAGTCTCATGAATCTCTATCCAATTATTTCCTATCCAACAGAAACGACAACAATACGTTTTGCTATACATAGACCACACTATAGTCGTAAGAGTAAGGAAATCTAGACAATCACTGCCTGTAAGTAAACCCAAGACTCAAGCCACACGCAGCGTCGCGTGCGCGCCGTCCTTTCCGACCTCCGTCACATCCACCTCGAGCTCGCCCGTGAGCCCTACGACGAAGCGCACCTCCACGCGTGTCGACCATTCCCCTTTTCTGCTTGCATCGGCGAGCTTTCCCGTGAGCTGGATCCCGAGCTGCGCGGTGAGCTTGAGCGAGCCAAGGTATGTGGATTTCTCAATCTCGCGGTGCTTGATCTCCAACTCCTCCTCTTCCTCCTCTTCGTCGTCGTCGTCCTCGGATGGAGGCGGTTTGACTTTTTCGATACGGATACGCTCGGTCACTTCCCAGACCTCGAGTGCGATGAGCTTGTCGCCGGTGGCGGGGAGAGAGACGTCGAGGGCGACGGTGCGCCGCGCGGGGAGAGCGGTTTCTTTTTGGATGACGGGGACGAATAAGCCGCCGAGGGCTGCGTGCTCAGGAGCAGAGGAGGGGAAGAGGACCCCAAGGGTGCGAGTGGTAGCGCTCACTTCGCCCGCCTTGGTGTCCCGCGCGAAGGCGGCGCGGAGCTCGGCGTTCTCGGCGCCGTCTTCCGGGATGGAGGAGATGAGGGCTGCTTGGGCTGCGCAGCCGCGGGCGAGGACGGTCGTGGGGTCGCCAACGCCCCCGCCGACGACGGTCCCGCGCGCGAAGGGGCTCTCGACGTCCTCGCGGAAGCCGACGCTCACGCAGAGGTGCTCGTCCAGCCCGGGGAGGCAGGCAGTGCCACCGACGTAGACGAGCTCATCGACGTCGTGCGGGTCTAGGCCAGCGCCGGCGAGGAGCTCGAGAATCTGCGTGGTGATTGCTGTATAGGTCGGGCGGGCAAGCATGTCAAAGCGTAGGCGGTTGAGCGTGCCGGTGAAGTCGACGCCGTCTTTGAGGGACTCGACGGAGCACGTGGCGGCGCCGGGGGAGGCGGAGATGGTGCGCTTGGTGTGCTCAAGCGCGAGGCGGAGCTTGGCCTCTGCACGAGCATCCTGCGGGGCCGGGGTGGACGTGAAGGGCGTGAAGGGCACTTTAGTCTTTTTGGTGAATTCAGACGCGAAGTGCTTGGTGAGCGCTGCGTCAAGCTGATCCCCAGGAGCGAGGGGCGCAGCGGAGGAGGCGAGGACGTAGGCGAGGCCTTCGCGGATGGAAAGGAGGGTGAGTGCGAGGGAGGAGGCGCCCGCGTCGATGAGGAGCTGCGTGCGGTCAGCGGAGAGGGCAGGAGACCACAAAGAGGTGGTGGTCACTGCGGCGGCGGCAGCGGCCTCATCGAGCAGCTGGAGCACGCGGATGCCGGCATCCTCTGCCGCGGCGTGCAGAGCGGCGACCTGGGCGGGGGAAAAGGAGGCGGGGACGGTGATGACGGCGCCCTGGACCTTCTTGCCGAGGAAGTCTTCGGCGCTCTGGATAAGGGAAGAGAGGAAGAGGGTAGTGGCGTCCTTGGGGGTGAGGAGGCGCGTGGCGGGAAGCGGCTCGGAGCGCGGGGTGGGCACGTGTGAGTGCAGGGGAGTCGCGGTGGTGGAGGGGGCAGTGGAGGCGGGGAGCGGGGACGGCGCGGGGACGAGGATGTTGACTTGGTAGGCGGGCTCGTCGGGGAGGGTGGGGTGCTGGATGATAGGCGCGGAGGTTGGGTTGGCGGATTGAGGAATCTCAGAGAATCTGCGGGGGGGTCAGAGGCGGTAATAGGATGGGCGACAAGCACGCACTTCTTCCCGAGGAGGTTGCGGAAGCCTGTGATGGTGTTTTGGGCATTTTTTACGAGCTGGGGCTTGGCTTGGTTGCCGATGTACTGCAAGGGATGAGTAGACGCCGAGATAAAGAAGGAGGAGACTCACGATCTCCTCGCCATGGAAGGATATCGCGCAGGCAATCTGGCGCTCTCCATCCTCGTTGGCGATGCACTCCGCGAGGCCCTCCTATGAGGGGATCAGAGGTGCGCACCGCGGACAGGGAGCATGGACTAACCTTGGTGAAGACGGCGATGGAGGCGTAGGCGTTGCCGAAGTTGATGCCGACGACGGGGGGGAGGGTGGATGCCTCGACATCGACGTCGGGCGTGACATTGCCATTCGGCATGTTTTTGGAGGCAGCCATGGGGAGAGTGAGCAGGAGAGGTGTGCAGCAGTGTACAAAAAATTAGATACGCTAGCCACGTGCGATGCTTGCTGACTAATGTTTGGATAAGGAAATGTAGCCAAACACGGCTGCGTCAGTTGCCTGCAGAGCATATTCGGATTTCCTGGAATATCACTGGAATATCCGTTAACCTCCTCACTCCGTCACGCTGGCGGCGACACCCTCCACCGCCACAATGGCGCTCCCTGTCATCGAAGAGGCAAAGCTCCTCAGCGAGGCTCTGAATACCGTAAAAATACAGGTCCAGCAGATGAAGCGCCATCTAGTACGTCGTGTCCTGTCTAGATACTCATGTGCTCACCCCGCCCCAGGAACTGGACCAGCTCATGGACGCGCTCAAGAGCGCCAGTCTCATGCTCGCAGAGCTACGCACCTCGTCCCTCTCTCCCAAGCAGTACTACGAACTATGTGCGTCCCCCTCTCCCCGTTACCACCCCCACTAATCCCCCAACCAGACATGGCCGTCTTCGACGCCCTCCGCCACCTCTCCAACTACCTCTACGAGGCCCACACCCAGTCCCGCCACCACCTCGCCGACCTCTACGAGCTCGTCCAGTATGCTGGCAACATCATCCCCCGCCTCTATCTCATGATTACCGTCGGCTCCGTCTACATGTCCATCCCCGACGCTCCCGTCAAGGAGATCATGAAGGACATGATGGAGATGTCCCGCGGCGTGCTGCACCCCACGCGTGGGCTCTTCCTCCGCCACTACCTCAGTGGACAGACGCGGGACCACCTCCCCGTCGGCCTGGAGCCTGGGTACGTGCTGCGCAGTTCCGCTTTTGTGGTGTATGTTAATTGACGCGCCGCAGCCCTGCTGGAAACTTGCAAGACTCGATCCAGTTTGTGCTTACTAACTTTATTGAGATGAACAAACTGTGGGTAAGGCTGCAGCACCAAGGCCACTCCCGCGAGCGCGAGAAGCGCGAGGTCGAGCGCAAGGAGCTGCGTCTCCTCGTTGGCACGAATCTTGTGCGCCTCTCGCAGCTCGACGGCGTGGATCTGGATATGTACCAGCGCACGATCCTCCCATCTATTCTGGAGCAAGTTGTCAACTGCAAGGACGTCATCGCGCAGGAGTACCTCATGGAGGTCGTCATCCAGGTGCGTCTCCCCTTCTCCCTCTCCTCTTCTCCTGTCTTTATTCACGCTTCGCAGGTATTCGTGGATGAATTCCACCTCCACACCCTCGGTCCCTTCCTATCTGCCACCGCACGCCTCCACCCCAAGGTCAACATCAAGCAGATTGTCATCGCCCTCATCGACCGCCTGGCTTTGTACGCCGCGCGCGAGGCGGAGAGCGAGGACCCCGAAGAGACAAAGCGCCAGGAGGAGGCCGCGGCGAAGAGGTTGGCGGAGAAGGTGAAGGCCCAGAAGGCGGCAAGGCAGGTGAATGGCGGCGGGTATGCAGCAGCCAGCCCGCCGAGCTCGGCGGCCCCGGAGGTGAGCGCGTGGGGGGCCCCACAGACGCCGAGTACGGCTGCGAGTACGGCTGCGAGCACGATTGTGGGGGAGGAGGAGAGTGGTGGGGAGGGGGATGCGGGGGAGAAGACGGCTTCGTCTTCGGTAGTGGAGACCCCGACGGTGGCGGAGGGCGCGGCGTTCGAGGAACAGCTGGGCAAAGGGAAGGAGAAGGACGGTGCGCCCGTGCGCAAGTTCCGCGGTGTTCCCGAGGACGTGCAGCTCTTTGAGGTCTTTTGGAAGCAGGTTGTTGAGCTCATTCGGGTGAGCCCTATTTTTTTGTGTGTTTGAGTTGACTGGGGGGCTGATGAGGAGGGGATAGGCACGACCGGATCTGTCGATACAGGATATCACGGCGTTGCTGGTGTCGTTGACAAACCTCTCGCTGAGCTGTTATCCCGATCGGCTGGAGTACGTCGATCAGGTGCTGGGCTTTGCCGCGGATAAGGTCAAGGAGTTTACGGACAAGTGCGTGCACGTCCTCACTTTCCTTCCCTATTCTAACTAATCCCCTTCCCCCAGCCCGGACCTACACGCCCAACAAACAAGCACGAACCTCGCCTCCCTCCTCGTCGCGCCCATCAACTCTTATCAGTCCGTGCTCACCCTCCTCGCCATACCCAACTACGCGCCCCTCCTCACCCAGCAGCTCTTCTCCACCCGCCGCGCCATCGCGCACTCCGTCATCTCGTCCGTGCTGAAGAACGAGACAGTCGTCGAGACGCCGGAGGATGTGGATGGAGTGTTGGAGCTGTGCCATGTGCTGATTAAGGACCAGTCGGATTCTGGGATTGGGGCGAAGGGGGAGGGGAGGGGGGATGGAAGGGACGGGATGGGCGGGGGTGGGGGGAGGAGGCAGGGCCCGTATTTTATGGAGAGGGAGGAGATGGCAGAGGAGCAGGGGTGGGTCGCACGGATGGTGCATTTGTTCAGGGCCGAGTCGCTCGATGTGCAGTTCGAGGTGAGTGTGCTGTGGGATTGCGGTTGAGTGGGACTGACGGGTTTTTTTTGCGAGCAGCTGCTGCAAACGGCAAGGAGGCACTTCGATCTTGGGGGAGAGAGGATGCGGTTCACGTTCCCTGCACTCATTACTTCGTCGATCAAGCTGTGCCGGCGGTACAAGAACCGCGAGCACGTGGTTCGTCCCCCTCTCCTTCTGGTTCTTGTTTCCTTCCCTAACAGTTGCGCAGGAATCCGACTGGCAAACCAAAGTCTCCACGATCCTCAAATTCGTGCGCCAGCTCACCTCTATCCTCAGCACGCAAGTCGAAGCACCCACCATCGCGCTGCGCCTCTTCCTCCTCGCCGCGCAGATCGCGGACGAGTGTGGCTTCGAGGACCTCGCATACGACCTATACGTGCAGGCCTTCAGCGTGTACGAGGATAGCATCTCCGAATCGCGCGCGCAGCTGCAGGCGATCACGCTTATTATTGGCACCCTCGCAGGCGCACGGGTGTTTGGGGTGGATAATTATGATACGCTGATTACGAAGGCCGCGCTGCATGGCGCAAAGTTGTTGAAGAAGAGCCATCAAGCGACGGCGGTGGGGCTGGCGAGCCATTTGTGGTGGCAGGAGGCGCCACTACCAGGGGATGGGGAGGAGACGACGGTAGAGAAGCCGCCTGTGCTAGAGCAGGCGGCGAAGGATGATGGGAGTGAGGGTAGCGTTAAGGCGGTGAGTGGTGTGCGTTTGGAATTTGGGTTTTTTACTCATTCGTTGTGTTAGTACCCTCACCAAGATAGCAAGCGCGTTCTGGAGTGTCTTCAGAAGTCGCTGCGCATTGCAAATTCAGCCATTGAAGAAATTGTCACCGTGCAACTGTACTGTGACGCCCTAGACCACTATCTGTACTACCTCGACCGGGGCGCACCAGCTGTGAGTACCATCCCTACGTTTCGTTGTTAACCGAGCTAACCCTGTTGTCCAGGTCGCACCAAAATTCGTGAACAGCCTAGTGGAGCTTATCACCTCCAGCATCGACAACATCGCCTCACCCGACGTGCATCCCTCCCAGCGCGCACCTCCAGGTCTCCTAGAGGGTGTGCAGACACCCGAGATGATCAACAGGCACTTCAGGAATACCCTAGCATACATCCAGCGGAGAAAGAACTCCGCCGCGGACGCAAATGGCGCCGTGGATTCGCGGTGGGACGACGTGGATGTCGTAGGCGCCCTGCTGAAGATGGGCATTGGACGATGATGATTGGCTAGGGCCTCCTTTTGTATCTCTTTCTTTCTTTCTTTATGTACCGTTCATATTTCTTTTTCAGCACTCTCATCTGGAGCTTCAGTTATTAATTTTATGGCTTACTTGTCTGGAATGTGTCGAAGTGCAATATCCTAACTTCAAAAAGATCATCCTTCTTGGCTCAGACATCCAACATTCTGCAAGCCTCGGCATTCACGCGTCAGTTAATAACGCATGTAAACACATTCGGCACATTATAATACTGTCTAATTGGCTTCTACAATCAAGCTATTTGAGCCTTAGAAAGGGAGCATTTGGTAGTGTTAAGATGAAAGGCCGTGGCTCGTGATGCCTGGTGACGAGTAATACGCGAGCGTGGTTCGATTAATACCCGATCCCGCTAAAAATATCCCAATGGCTATGGCTGTTCTTGCGATTTTAGCTTCAACTCGTTTTCTTCAGCAATATTGCCTCTCCTGCCGCTGCGAGTCTAATGGAAGCACTCTGGCAGCAGCATCTGATAGACGCGGTCGCGTGTGCATAGGATCGCAGGAAAGGGCATAAGACACTAAAGATGAAGCTTGCTGAAAAGAAAGTGAACGAACGAGGAGCGCGCTGTGAGCCCACTCATCAGGAACAAGAGATGTCGGAAGAACACCAGGACGTCATCAAAGAAAAGCGGTGGTTCCAAAACTTGAGGAAACGTCAAATACGGGTGCTAAAGTGCCGAGGACAAGTGCAGAAGATGCCAGGCGCGTTCCCCGAAGCTGAGGAACGTACGCACACCGGTCCAACGGTATTCTCAAGGCTCTCATTCTAGGCCTAGAGCACCATATTTGTGTAAAGTGAACTCGCGTACACATGGCACCCTATTCATCTCAGCAAACTTCTCCTAATCTTCTGGAGTACGAATAACAATGAAAGCGACCTTTACAACCAAAACGGCCTGCCGATTGACGCGAGACCTTTTAGCAAGTCTTGATCTCGACGAGTGCGTGCTTCTTCTCTTTTGATGGTTGTGCTGCTTACAGATATACGAAAAATAGCACCCTCGCTTCCCCCTTGTCCATGTCCATCCTCTTCTCCCTTCCCTTTCCCCTTTCCCCCTCATCTCTCTCAGCCAATCCTGCGTCATCACGTCTCCCGTCCTCTCCGTGGTTGCTTTCACCGTTTATTCAAAAAACTCACATAGAATGCTATATTACTTTCTCGAAGATGGCGTACAATGTCTTGATAGATAAGCCCGCTACCCACACCTTTTCTCTATTCTTCCTAATGTCGCGTACATTTCTTCATCGCATACCTCGGACTCATTTGGTTTATTTATTCATGTACAGCACTCCGAGCATTGCACACGGCAACTTTATATACCTACCCAGAACTTTTTCGTTACATAATCCTTCGTATCATCATCTCTTCATATGAGTGGTAGAATCATTTTTTCACTACATCAGTGCGTATTTCTTGCTATCCATGTCGGTCATCTTCCAACCATAATACAGTGTTCGTAAGAACGTCAGAAGGATAGAAAGGCACACATGCACAGATTATTTCAAAGTTCCTGGCTTTTAAGAAGTTAGAACGATCCAAAAGTTCGTCAAGAGGAGAAACAGCGAGTCCCATATCTTCAAATCTTGGACAAAGACGACATGAACAGAGCAATGTTAAATAATTCTCTCAAATACTCCATTGATATCTCAATACTTCAGTGTACTTCGGTGAAGCTCTTCCGAAACACCCACATAACTACTTCCACGACTTTCCATGCGTGCATCCTGCTAGGTTTTACTACTTCCCGCAATTCCCCTGTACTCATCGCATCCTCCAATTCCACTTCCCCTCCCATGCGGCCGCCACCTGGAGCAGCCCTTCCTCGCCCCACCATCTACCTACCAGCTGCATGCCGACAGGCAACTGCAACTCCGCGTCCTCCTCTCCCACCCAGTCTGTTTCCGGTGGGTGCAGTGTACCGATAGGGAGCGAAAGTGCTGGATGCCCCGTGCCGTTGAAGGGGCAGCAATTAAGTCCCTGCCCAACAGACTTCGTGATCTTCTGGAGGGCAGTTGCACTTGGAGAAGGATGTGTATTCGCAACCTATAGCAAAAGGACAGAAAGGTATTAAGAGGAGATGAGAAAAATAAATTTAGGAATAGAAATTTACGCACAAAAGCGACGGTGGGGAGCACAAGGCAATCGTATCTCTCGAGCGCGGCGTCGTAAGCGTGCGCTAGCTCCATCATTTTGTTCATCGCCTGTTTATAATCGCAGCGTTAATTTCCGGGTAACTGAGCAGGAGCGATCAAAAACGCACCTTGCCGTACAATGACGGCATATTCTTCCATGCATAAAGCGCACTCAGCTGGCTGTTGATCGTCGGAGGGATGAACTTCTCCCATGCTTCTTGCTTGAGCGGGAAGAGGCTAGTGTATTGATTGGCCAACGGTCAGCGTGCAAGATGTGCAAAAGAAGGGAGAAGAGAATTACAAGTTATGCAGATCATTCTGGTAAAACTGTCTGTTTCCTGCCTGCTGCCCGAGCCTTGTGACCCCTCCAGTACAACGGCTCGTTGCCTGGAACAACATTGTCAATCTTTCCTATTAATGCTCTAAACAGAATAAAGCACATACCATCCATAACCCTGGCGCTTCCCGGTGAAGTGGCACGCTCACTTCCTCCACCACCGCGCCTAGCTCCTTAAATAATTCCGCTGCCTCGCGAACCTTAGCTGCAACATTCGGATCCAGGAAAGGCATCGCGAAAGCCTCGCTAAGAATGCCAATTGTTTTCCCTTTCAGAGAATAGGCGGGGTCTGCACCCGGAACGGAGAGCCGTGCAGAATAAGGAGGGACGGTTGGTATCGGTGAAGCAGCGATGGAAGTGAGCCGCGGATGAAGCGGCGAGGATGATACAAAGGGAAAGGGACATCCTGCTCCAGCGCGGTCGTCCAGCCCATCTGCGCCTGCGATCGCCTCCAAGAGCAGTGCGGTATCGTACACCGTGGTGCACATAGGGCCGGCACAGTCATGCTGCCATTCGTTGGACGCGATTCCGGTGTAGGGAATGAGGCCAAAACTATAATACAAATCCGATTAGTAGATGTACCCTCTAAAATAAAGAGCTAAAGGATACTACGCACGTCGGCTTCAACCCGACCAACCCACAAAAGGCGCTTGGCATGCGAATGCTTCCACCTTGGTCTGCACCAATGGCCATATCGACGCTTGCATCTGCGAGAAGAGCCGCACAGCCGGAGGAACTACCGCCCGTGGTCCGGCCGGGGGCATAGGGATTATCGACAGGGCCCGTGCATGAGCTGAAGGAGGAAGCGGATTGGCACATGGATTCGGCAGTTGCTTTGCCTACGATCTTTACGCGTACAAGGCAGTTTAAGAGTTTAGAGGACGGATGTAGAGCCAAAAGTAGCAACCTACGATCCCGCCTGCTTCGAGGACGCGCTTCACGATCGTGGCGTCGACAGTGGGAACCCATGGAGGCTGGATGGCGTCGCTGTAGCGAGGACAGATGGATAAGATACATGATGGATAAGAAAAGTAGGACTTACGTTCCAAGGGTACACGGGATGCCTGCGATAGATATGCAATCCTTGATGGCAATAGTCTTTCCTTCCAATAATCTCTTCGGCGCAGCAGGATCTGTCTTCTTGTCACGGATAGTGAACTTGCACGCCCAGGCGCCAAATTTGTTCTCCTAAATAAATATCGTGAGCAACAGGTTTACAATAGAATAGATAACTTCGCGCCTCACTGCCAATCGCAGGAAACGAAATATTCTCCCTCGGAAAGCGCTCTAGATCAGGCTTGAGCGCATCAGGGATATAGTCAGGCATGTCGAGGATGGCCTGCGCTGAGTCATGAAAGGCTGCGAGAATTGAGGCATAATCCTTCACATCTTGATGATTGGAAAAAATCTTGCCACCGTCGATGGTGGCTGCGAGTTCGCGGATGGTATCTTCTGTGACAGGATTGCCAGGCTGGATGGTGAGAGAGACGACAGACATGGCAGACGTTCCAGGATAGCCATGTGAAAGAGTTTTTATACAAGACGACAGAAGATAATGGATGGCCTGGGAGCTCCCGAGTCCTGTGAGTCCAACAAGCCTTGGGAACTTGGAAGGAGATGCAGTCATCGGTAAGCAGACCCATTGAGCCGATTGGATGGCGGTGCCTTTCTTCTCAAAAGATAAGATTCGATCCACTCTGATATCGAGTCTTCTCTCTTCGCTCTGCCCTCAGCAATAGGTCAACTTCATATGCGAACGTTCTTAACATGTTTCCAATGTCACATGTGTAGACCTCCACAGATGTCAATATTGCGATGGAGGGCTAGTGACGAGAATAAGAACAACGTGACACTCAGTTATCATATAACCAATGTCTAGAATTACATAAAAGATAGAAACATACATACGTTGTGAAAGAGCCAGAAATTTAGATATGCCTTGGGTACGAGAACATGGGAGCTCCGAAGGCTGAGCAACATTCGACGAACATCATTACTTCGAACGACCCGGCCCTAAATTCTAATAGTCACGGGCCCCCTGCAACGGATCTCACGGTAAATTCGACTAGCATGCCACCGCCACCGCCCATCCCTCCCCTTCTCTCTCTTCTGTACACCCAATGTAATCGACATCTGCACCTCTCAATGACCTTGATCAATACCCTATACCTTAACTTGGACATTGTGGCTGTATATGTCAAGAGTTGTAGTTGTACGAACTTGGTGCTTGTGGTCAGAAGGTGGCAGTGTGTGCGAATATTCCGATAGTCTATATATAGACTATATCTACCTTATCCATGTACTTTGTCCAAGTGGACCTGAGTCCACAATGCATGCCCCTTTGTTGTTTTCTCTCACCAGCCTCTTAGTTCTTGGAGGAGAGTGGCACTCCCTAACAGGAGGTTTAACAGTATACACTATGGACTTTTTGATTTCTTAGTCTCTCATTCAGATCACTCACACTGCTGGCACCCAACTATTTTCCTTGAGGGGAAATGCATGGCAGCAAGGATAAACTTTGGATAGTATTTTAACAATAGGAAATGTCAAGGGAAATGATACATTTTCCCTGACTGCTATTTCCTTACAGTAATTTATTATTGAGAAATGACTCCTTTCCCTCACTACTGGCACCCAACTATTCTGCTGATGGGAGAATTAAAGGAAAATACATGAAAGCTAGGGAAAACATAGACAGCATTCTGATGATGAAGAAATTTATCATTCTCCCAGGTTTTTGCAAAGAAATGTATCATTCCCCTCTGATTTCTCTATTGTCTAAATTTAGTCTAGCTTTCATGCATTCTCCCTCCTGAAAAATAGTCAGGTGCCAGTAGTGCCTATTGTCAGAATCCTTCGCTAAATTTATCCTAGTCGCTACACAATTTCCCCTCCTGTGAAATAGTGGGGTCCAAGCAGTGTCATATACACGTAGACCGATCGCCCTAGCATAACCCATACATCTTAGTACATAGTTTACCTGTTGTGCGTAAACATAGAGAATTTAAATAAATAAATAAACGCTCAAGAACATCGGGTACGAATGGATCGATAATACCACACCAATTGAGGAGGCATGGATAAATATCACATGCGATATAAAGTTAGACGCGGGCCGCGGCGCAACGTTATGGAACGACGCCTTAACGGACAATCCCTCCGGAGACATACCCGCAACCTGAGACGTCTATCAGAATTTGATGACCGCCGCTGAATGGAATTCTGATGTCTCAAGAAATGAATAAGAGGCTCCGATGAATTCTTAAGATAGATGGCCTTCAAGAATGCTTTGAGTGAACCTCATGAGCCATAACATTCTTGGCGCGCCTTCGGATGGTAGGCCCGGTGCCGCGCCCTTCAGCCCTCAGCCAATGCTTTTCTACCTCGCAGGAAAGCAAAATCTGCTATTTTTTTGAATTCGAGACTTCCAACGCATTCCGGGGCAATTTTTCGCATCGAAGAAATGGAAGGGGATGTGAACTGGATACATGGCAACTCCTAGGGTAGAGCTGCCGAACCTGCCGAGTAAGGCACCATCAGCTGCCATCGTTCTCGTAGAAATTTCGCACTGCAAAAACAATATGCAAGACACGGTAATCTCGGAA
This sequence comes from Nidularia pulvinata, assembly GCA_036937195.1. Classification (NCBI taxonomy): domain Eukaryota; kingdom Fungi; phylum Basidiomycota; class Agaricomycetes; order Agaricales; family Nidulariaceae; genus Nidularia; species Nidularia pulvinata. The sequence goes on along the minus strand of JASFDH010000181.1, from coordinate 19,839 downwards.
GAAATTCTTAAGTCTCTCAATAATTCAATGTTGCCACATTTATGTGCAGCCCAGTAAGCGAGGCGGCGTCGAGGCGGAGGTACATCTCTTTGGATTGATTTACCGAGAAGATGGCATCAATTTTCCTGATGTTCTTTCTTCGAGAAGAGAGGAAATGCGAAGAAGAAACTGGAGCTGGAAGAGTCTCGAAGCCGTAACAGAGGGAGGGATGACTCAAGAGGCACCAGATCGGTCGATCTCGGACATAGGGTAGGTAGGAGTACCTCCCCCATATAGAAAGACGGCAAGACGGCAAGGTAACCGACGGCATGAATGGCATCATTTTCATTGCCCGCTTGCTTCAACGTCTATATTTCCTCACACCTAGACGCGTTGCTCCCTAAAACGCATCCTCCTCGACATATCCCACCAAACATGGCGACTTGATATTGTATATAGTGTATCATCTGAATCCCACCCTTTTTTATCTTCACCTGTTCATACTTCTTCAAACTCGTCACATAATTGGACTGCTTTTTTCGACAGCATGCACCAATGTGCCCACCGAGTGCCTTCTCCGCCTAGAGATACGTTGGAAATATAACATTCAATGTCATCTCTGAGAACGACATCCAAGTTGGGAGTGCAATGTGGCTCCAGGGAAGAATCTCAGTGAATTTCGTGAAAGGATCACGATAACGAATGAGGAAACCAAATTAGGTATTCCAGAAGATCAAGGCAAGTTTGTGGTCGTACAGGATGCCTATCATGCACGTCGTGTGCAACACTTACCCAGTATTTATGATGGTCACGGTGATTCTCCTCGCAGACTTCACCATACTCACTTCCACTACACATCTCCTTTGCCTTTCTCAATCCCCTTATCCTCACTGTGATGCTGAGCGGAGATTTTCTTCGACTCGGACACTGATGTCTTTAGTTGATACCCTTATTTATTGTTTAATTGTCATATTCTACTCACTAGAACAATCGTTTCCTGCTATTAATTAGTCTGAATGGCTCCTAATACATGATATCATCACTGTACTTGTTTGCTAGTCAGCCGAGCAGCCGTCTATGATTCATTGATCTCGCTTTCCCTGCCGGAGCCTTGCCGATTGTCGGGAGCCACCAGTTTGCATGCTCGCGTGGCCACATCACACGTCCAAAATCGACCGATCTGACGCCTCGGGCTGCCGCGATAGGTTTACTAGGCTGGTAGCGGCGCAAGCACCGGTCCCCGACTCACCGAAAACTTTTGATCTACGACGGTCGACTCCGTTGGCAATGTCTACTTTTGTGATGTTGAAATTATTATGAGATGAGAGTAATGATATTTTATTTTATTATTAATGCAAGCTGTTGTAAGTACAGTATATTCCACACACATCCGATGCAACTGCATCTCTCTCTCAACTTCTGTCCATAGACAATTAAGTCACAATAATGCTGTTCCTGTCAGTGTATCCACAAACTCTCAATCATTGTGATAATAAGGAGTAATAGAAGTACGATGGCCATGTAAGTGTGATGTGGTAGGCTACATGAGTAGGCAGTAGTCTGCAGTTATTCAAAGCAGCAGGCTGCAGGGGTGACAGCAACAAATAAAATGAATACAGTGTGAAGTATGAGAAGATAGGAAGAGTGACAAGAAGATAATGAAAGAAAATGATAATCCTGTTAAATTTATGCAAATGGTACTAGTAAAAGAGCATCTGCAATCGATCATCTCAGTAGGACGAAATGAGTAAGCAGAGGAAATGGCCATTGTAATTGAGTAATTACGATCCCACACGAGAACATTACACAAGTGCCAGGTTTGAATGTTCCTTTTCAATTTGCTGGCATAAGTAATAATGGGGGTTCTACATTGAATGTGAATTGCTAAGTAGTTTGTCCGTGGGGATGTTTTAGTAACAGAGTAAAGGATCGTTTGAGTAAGAGAGCATGAGCAACCGGCGAAAGGAGTCATAATTCATATGTAATAACATTCCCACGGTGAAACGCAATTGGTGGGAGCCGTGGCCATTCGAGGTACTAAACAAAACCCTCCTCTCTCTAGAGAGTCGGGGATGACTGCAGCGAAGGCTCGTCGCTCAACGCATTTACTTCACCGGCATCCCGATGAATCTGAAGTCTGGAGGGCTGCGTTGAGCACGGCGATTGCTGAATAATGAATTACCGTGAGTGACCGTGAGTGACCTCACAGTGCCTTGTTTTGACGGTACCGATAGAATATTAAGCTAGCCGTCAGTGAAGCGCTGGTCATGCCAAGACTATGCTATATTTGGCACGTACAGGACCGTCTGCCGGCGTACCACGCGCCAGTCGCACCTGCTTCCGACCATGACCATCCTCATTCCCCAAGGCAATATTCTCAATCGCTCCTTTTCCTTCATTGGTCTAGCCTTCATTTTTTACATTTTGTGATTGCGCGGGGGTCGCTTCCCTGTCATTATTACAGGCACCTTAACACTTATGATGAGACAAGCGTTGTGTTTTGTAAGCTCAATCCAGGTATGGCAAGCATGTTAGCTTAGTGGCGCATGCAAGCACCTAGACTGACATAGGATTCTCCGACAAGCACCGCGCAAGCCCCATCTTCATCGTCGGCTAGTCGTGCTCGGCTGGGTCTCGGTTTGTGCTATCTGCGACTTTCCCATTGACTGACGCTGGTCTCATGCTGCTTCTGCTTCTGCTTCTTGGACACGCAATCCTCACCAATAAATCGTTGGAGGTCCTCCACATTTCTGTCCGTGATGATCTACTCCTCATGTACTTCAAAAGTTGTCGACTTCTCTAACTCAGATACGCACGCCTCAGCCAACGACTGGTACTTGTACAGTGTGTCCAGGGTTCAGTTTGTATTGTACGTATTGAGCTGTCTCATCTTTGCTGTGCTATTTCGGCATGAAGTTCTGCCGTTGTTACTCCAATGTAATTGTAGCCGCATTTATAGACCCCCATAATCCGCTACGGGACCTACATCAAGGCCGGGTGGCAATTCAGTCAATATTACTGGGTCACTAAGTGTTAACGCCAGGACTTCTCAATTTATTCGAGCATCACCACGACTCTACGTAGCTAAGTCAGCATCACGCTATCATTTTTGTACATCCGTGGAGGATGACTTGAAGGTCTAGGTTCATAAAATTATGGACGAGCACGGTCTGATGCTATTTTTGAATCTTGCATCAGAATTCGCATTGATATCTGCTTTACACACGGATGAATGGAGGCCCCATGAAGTTCTAAATCGCAAATCATCTCTTTCATGAGTGTTCAGGTGCTCTGACTCGGGGTTATTGTCTCATCCAATACGGGCTTGAGGAGTTGGTGTAAAGCTCGGGATCCTCGAGATTGCGGGGGGTTGGTAATGATTTTCCGCGTGTGTGTCGGGAGTTGGGCACTGGAACTTCTGTGGCATTGATACTGCCCAAACAAGCTCATGGTCATCCAATCCGGTATGGGCGCGGGGAGTTGGTGTCAAGTGTCGGGATCCTCGAAGTTGCGAGGGGTTAGCGATGATTTTCTGCGTATGTGTCAGGATTTCCTCCTCAAAAGCAAGATTCAACCGCCATCGTCGGGTATCAGCACGAAATTCTGCGGCAAGATGCCGCTCACACAAGCTTCGAGCACCGTTTAATACCGCGGCTCACCCCAGGTATAAAATCGTACTGAGTTTTCGAGAGGTTAGCAAGGAGCTTCTCTTCCTTCTTGCACCAGACAATCCACTGCAATGTGGGTGCTTTCGTCCCATAGCGCATGCAAGAACACTGACGAGTCAACCACAGGCATTCTTCCGGCTGGGTCAAATCACTCGCTGTCTTTTACATCTACCTTGTTGCCACGGCGTGGGCGCAGACCGTGGCACCAGAAGTCCGCCGCAGCCTCTTTAGCTCTAGCACACTCGAGTTCGATAGCACCGGGCAGCCAATTGTCAAGGATATTGTTAAATCTGCCGCGCCTCGCCTTGAAGTGACAAATCATCTCCAGAATAGCAATGGCGACTGGCACAATGTACGCTCTCTTGGTGGGCCGATGGCACAGAAGTGGTTGGAGCTGCATGGCGCTGGACACCCGAACACCACGGTACGGATATCTTCCTCACTCGCACGGCAAGAACTGATGTAGTGTAGGTGAAATGGTCGAACGGCACTGTTGTTCAGAGCCACGAGGTCGAAGAGTTGCTCATGTTAGCAAAGCGCTGGGGCTGGGGCGACAGCGCGATCGAGCTCACGCTCTGGGGTAGTAAGGCATTCACGATCACCAACACGGGTCTTGTTGCGGGCTTCGCGGCTGTCGTTGTATCAGGGCTGCTTTATTGGGCGTACAACTGGCTTAGCTCAGGCAAGCCAGACGCCAGCGTCGTCGAAAGCGGCAATAACCAGAGGCGTGGCACGCGACTCGCGCCTAGGAGCAACTTCGAGCCAAATGTGTATTACCACCAGAAGGTTGGCAACCAGGAGGACACCGGGAAGTGGCCGGCCGGTCAGGACATGCAAAATGCAGTGCACTCAGCGATGCAGGACATGGCAGATCATGACTACCAGGGCGCGTGCTACGACGCAGTGATCAACGATCCCGTCTTCGGGCCTGGCGAAGGTTGCCCCATTACCGAGTTTGGGCAACTGGGTCTTTGCTCCTGGCCCGACGGCGGCTCCTGTACCACACCCAGCTGTGAGCTGTCCATCGGCGAGTACACTCAGTGTACCGGTGACCGTGCTGCAGATGGACAGTATGGTAAGAAGCGGTGATCAAGAAGCCTTGCTGCATAGTACTTCGCAAGAAAGAATTTTTAAGTACTGATGAGGAGGCTTAGTTCTGTAGATGCTTCGAGGCCCAAGTTACTTAGCGCTACTTAACGTGCCCTTGAATTACACAAGAGATAGAAACTTACATATATCAATTTGAAAGAACTAGGAATTTATATGGGATTTGGGTACTGTATGGCAAGAGCCTTGAGCAGTGTTGAACGTTGGATGTCGAACTTCTCAGTACGTTCGAGTCGAGACTCGAGGTATCGTTCGATTGGTATTTCTCGATCCAGCACAGCCTCACCTCTCAGACCCTACAATTCCTAAAAATGGATTAAAGCCTCCCGCTCCTTTCCCATTTCGAGCTGCTGTCGCCGTTGTGCCGGGAATGTCACAAGCCCACCTGCACCTACATTTCTTGCCCACTCGTTATAGATATATTCTTTGTTATTCTGCACAATTACTGTTTCGGCATGCATATACATCATCATCTTCACATCAAATTGTGGTGATTCAGATTCAAATACTTAATATTCGAGCAGGGAGCAAAAATCTCCGAGTCCTATGTCTATTTAAATAAATTAAGTACATGGCATGTCTAGAATTCGCAGTTGTAGCTGTTCCGTTAGAAATTATAAGCAATATCCAGAAGAGTCCGGAGCACCTAAAATGAAGCTAATATGAGCACAACTATATATGGAAATACATACACAGCTGGACAGGATTAAATTATTGAAAAGATTGGGAGTTAGGACCGACGCCGGCTCGTCGAACTGCTCTTTCGGAGTGTGTAATTTGTAAGTATATTATGTGCACGGCATGAGTTTGCAGCGCAGAAGCCTATCACATTTACGATAGAGCCGGTCTGCCGAGAATAAGTACAACTATTAATGATGCATATTTTCTCTGTGACAGTGAGCAGCCAGAGCAGCAAAGGTCATCCCGGAGACCCTTGATGCAGGGAGAGGACGGCATATCCCGACAGCTGTGCCTGAATCGAGAAATACCAGTCGAACTACTATCACGTATCAGGTGTTTGAATTTTTTTTTAGTAAAATCGAAATTTAAGTACCTTAACCTTGTCTTTTCTCTCTGATACTTTGCATAGTGGTGCCAAAACGAGTTTAATGCATTAATATCAACTTAATCCAGATATTCATCTGTGGAGGAGAGCAACGGAGTGCTTCCGAGGGGGCGAGATCAAAATATCAATGGGTGGTAACGTAGATGTCACATCAAAAGCATATCGGCACTTGGCCGGCAAGTTTGGCAGGACAATCAGAAGCAGAGACGCGACATGCCAGCTATGCTACTGTGGATGTGTGTTTAAGTGGAGCTTTACAGCTAATTGTTAATCGATAGACCCACTTCGCCAAAAAATAGCCCAGGATTCTTGTTTATAGTGGTGCCTGTACAAACAGATCCAACCCAAATCAGGCAGATAGTCTGGAGCATGTAATCACGACAACACTGTCTTTGCTCCCTGCACATATTCCTTCTTTGTTCCTTCTTTGTTCTCTTTTGTTGCTTCAAAATATTTGAGACTACATTACACTGTATATAAGCACAATTTTAATGTTGATCTTTTGCACTTGGCTTTCTGTTGCTGAAGATAACTGCAATATGTGGTCTCCTGCTTGCAATGGTTTCCATACTACACACCCTAATGTTCGTGAAAGTGCCAAGACATGATTGACAGTTCTTTTGGAAATCCCTGTTGCTTTCTAGGTCTCGAGAGGGCTCATCAATGCAGGCATTGCTACAAGCTGCCATTTGACCTCCGGTAAGATATGTCGACAGACGTGTCCGGACAATATGCTTAATTTGGGTTAGATCTGTTTGTACAGGCACCACTATAAACAAAAATCCAGGGCTATTTTTTGGCGAAGTGAGTCTATTGATTAACAATTAGCTGTAATTGTCACATCTTCATCACGTTCAAAGCTTCCTCTGATACAATTTTGTTGCTGGATTCATTGCACATGAAGATGGTGTTATGAATTTGAGAAGTGTGGTCATGTATTGATATAAGGTCCTGCAGCCCCTTACACACCCCTACATGATTGTCTATCAGGGTAAGCTGAAGAGCAATGTGTGTAGTTTCAATTGCATCCCATACATCCTTGGGATTCCTGGCTTGTTGAAATAACACCAGCAATAGGGCTTCCAGTTACTTGGGTGTAAACAAGCAAAGTAATATTAAGCAATGTAAACAAAGTTATAAGTAAAATGAGGAGCTGCTAGAGATAGAAAGTAGAATACCTAAATAGGAAACTATGGAAAGCAGTGTTCTTGCAAGTATATGAAAGTAAATAAATGTAGCCAAAAATAAAGTGGATAACAGAGAGGAGTAAAATAGCAGTGCGACAAGTCCGATGTTACCAATAATTCCCAACATGGCTATCCGGAAGCAATACATGAGGCAACCCAACAATTTGCTGAGCCACTTCAGCAGCTGAAATATGTTCTCTGGGGTTATCTGGATAGTCTTCTATAACTATTCAATGGCACTATCAAGATCTCCGAGACCATGTTTGGTGTAGACACGACTCATGAAAGCTGTACTAAGGCTGCTCATCCAATGAGACCTGTTTGTACCATCTTCAAGGATGGCTGTAAGAACTGCATCCATCCCCGATATGGCATTATCGATATCGCGAAGAGCCCCGAAGTGTGTGTGTCGTGTTAAAATGGGACGGAGAGGTGGTTGAGATACAAACGATACTCTTCTGTGCCAGGAGAGGTGTATAAAACCACATGTTGAAAATTCTAGATAGTTGCATCGATATCGCTTTAACTTCCATTGACAGTACCGTGAAAACGACGCGAGAAAACGGAACCAATGGGATCGTGATAGTTGCTCATGTTTGCATCAGGGGATACTGTCTCCATAAGCGCGTTGGACTCTAGAGAATTACAGGAGCCGTGAGTACATATAAGACAAGTTCATGAGTGTGTGCAGACCTTCTAAGGTTCCGTATTGCAGTTCGTGTAAAACCAATAATTTTGCCCCAGATTCATTCAAACTGCTTGCAAATTTTGTCGATAAATTCACAAAAATGTCTCCATGTATCGAGGACATCCTTACTATACCCACACCTATCAGCATGACCATAAGTTTGATCAAGAATCATTACTTACTGCATTGCGAACTCCGGTCTAGCAATATAATTTCATATCTCTTTACTAAAATCTCACCGACTTTCTGAGCGGACTTGTTAGTGAGGGCAATGCGTACACCGTGTACATCGACGAGCCTATCCGTACTGCATCAGCGAAAGTAACAGGATGCAGAACAACAAGGGCAACTCACCTTTCATGCTCTTCAGTGTGATTACAAATACGTTTTGACTCCTTGAAGGAGCCGACTAATTCCTTGGTATTGCTCCCGATCCATGACATTGTCAAAAAGAGATCATTGATGGGACAATCCTTTTTTAGGCATTAGATGCTACTATAGCATGCGAATAATATATTTTCCTTTCGATGTCTTCATCTTCTCAGGTTTCTGCCCTTTGACTGAGCACTCTGCTTAAAATATCAGGAACCTCATGGTTGAACTGCTACAAAATTTCATTACCTTTCATAAAGGTACTATCATCGGAAAATTTAATTCCAATAGCGTGAAAGGCGTATTTATGATAAGTCGAGCGGAGGGAAGTAGCATGAGCTCGTCGAGCCAGCAAGCAGGAGAGATTCTAAATTCAGTGTTAGTATCGACGGTGTTTTATTCGTTCAAGTACGTACATATCACCTTCCCGGGCCCCGTTTTCCATTCTGAATGGCAATCATTCGCGAAAAAAGACTGTAAGATTTGGCGGACCGCTACCAACGAAGGTGAAAGAACTGAAAGCACACAAAATATTGGCTTTAAGTATCCCCCAGAAGTTGCGAAAAAATGGACTGCTATAAAAAAAACCGTAGTGAAGGAAGAATTCGGGTGAAAAAACAGCTGATAGACAAAGAATAGAGCACATCAGATGAGCATACCAAGGTGAACCGGTTCATTGCTTGGATTGTTGTACTGTCCCGGTCAACTTTCATAGTGATTGCACTCAGTTATTAACAGTACCTACGCAAATTTGACCACTGTGAGGCACAATGCATCACTGATATAGTGAAGTGTATTAGTGTATGTAAAATCTGATATCGCTGATGACAATTGATTAATTACTCACTTCCGTTATGCTTGGAGTCCTCTGTATTTTCCTGAGCCTTCTGGGCTGTGCGCCCTCCTTCCGATTACCATCATCGAGTGTAATCCCTAATCACTAAGAAGCTAATTCATTGGAATGTGGTGGTAGAATAGCAAGAGGTTATGAGGTACGCGTACGACGCCGTACAAAATAATGTGTGATTCGATTCGGGATGGAAGGTGAAGGCACCGGCCACAGAATAAACACATCGATTGACTATGCCGTTCTTCCATGTGTCTTACCAAAAGATATGAAGGTCTACATTCATTCGAGAGCAGCATCTGGAAGTAACAGAGTAACAGAATGTAACCATGTGTCATGATGTTATTCTGAGTGTGTTTGCCGGTCATGACGCTGCTGTCCCGCCGTAGATTTGTAAAGCTTCAAATGAGTTCAGCAGCTGATATGTACAGTATTAAAAATACCTCTTAGCATCTGTCGATCGTGAAGACATAAAGCGACGAACCATTGTTGCCTCTGATAAACGCGTCTCCATACCGGTTTGTTACCGTCCCGTTAACATATTCCTCTGTCTGCTCCAGAGCAATATTCATGTAGCATCTAAACATGATAGCACACCTATTCTCAGTGTTCAGTTAAAGGATGGAAAGCGGGAATGTGAAAACGTGCCTCTGTAATCTACACCAGACAACAGCCTGACAATCACACGTTTTCCGACAACTCCTTTTAGAAAGACGGTCGGTGAGCCTGTGTGCGCCGGTGGGGGAGGAGGAGGGGTAGGAGAACGCTTAGATGGAGGTGGAGGAATGTGGTTCATGTTAGATATGCTCGAATGAATATTTGAAGTTGAACCCGAGTCTTGAAGCGATCATGTAGGGAGGAAGTCTGTTTGGACTTGAAGTAGTTGGCAAATAGCGCGAGCAAGCGCGCGTGTCGAACCTCGCGGCGCGATCGCTGCATTGTGCGAAAAGTTAAAAGTATACACTCCAATAGATTCCAATGGAAATACTAGTAATGCGCGACTCATTTCATTCCCGTGCTTTCTCATGCTAACAATCCAGCTAATAGTACAGCGCGACGTACATGTTATTGTGCATTTGTCCAACATTTCCTCTGCTTCCTCCTCCAAGCCTAAGCTCTCTCAAAGACGTACAAATACGCGAGCTTCTTCAACTCTTTCACACTCTCCGCATCGGCCTTGACCACTTTCTCGTCGTTGAAAAAGATCCAATCATTCCCGACGCAGATGTGCGCGACATAGTGCCCAGAGTGCACCGAAGGCCCTTTGTGTGAGATGAACGCCTTAAGTTTGAAGGTAGCCGGGACGGACTTCGAGCCAGGGAGGGCGGCAGGGACGGTGGTCATGGAGACGGCAGTAAAGTCCTCGCCAGTTTCGTCGGGGTGATTGAAGAGCCATTCAACAGCGCGTTCGGCGTTGTTACTCTGTGATATATAGAAAAGGTGAGAAAGACTGGGATAAGAGAAATGAGAATTACTGACAGTTTCACGCAGAGCCTTCCGAGCCTGCGCATGCGTGAAGCCCATATCCGCCAACATGCTAGTCTGGTCCGCGGATGGTTCAGGAGCGGAAGACCCGCCGCTGGTAGTAGCTGACGCTTGGATGGGGGCGTCGATATCTAGCTCAGGGCAAGCTTAAGCCAGATTGCAACGAGAGATGATATGGAGGGAAAGTACCTGGGTCTTCCATGTGAGCGAAGAGCCACTCCATTGCCGCTTCTGGGTCGCTGTTCCCCGTGGCTAGCAGGGCTTTTTGGCACCGCACGGTCGGGAACCCCATCCCTTCGAGTTGCGCCATGGCGGCTTCGTTGAATTGGGGCAGTGATGAAACTACAAGAAGCGTGGGTTAATGAGAGAAGATAGGATACCGAATAGAAGGGCGAACTGGGGATATCATTCGGCAGCTCAACCTCGCCTTCCTGGAGTCCGTGGCTGATGTGTTCGTCTGTGAACACGAGCTCGTCGTTTGCGGGGAGGATGACAGGAATATCTGGATTTGGACACGAGATGATGAGTGAAATTGTGGGACAATGATGATGGTCTCAAGACGTACCCAATTTCGCAGGAACCCAGTTGACGAGCTGAAATTTCTTCGCATGGACGACTAGTACCTCGGGTAGCGTGGCTAGTTTCGTTTGCCTGCAATCGAGTAATCAATCCCTTATTCTGGAAGATAAAACATAAAAAGAACGTACTTGAGCGCATCGATGCCCTTCCCGCAGCTCGGGCACTCGTACTCCAACTGCTCCGGGGCAAACAGCGCCTCCAGGCAATCCGTAAGCGCGACGTCGGCGTAGAGAGTCTTCCCGTCCGCGTCTTTGCCTTTCTCGATGGCGGGGATGGCGACGGAGAGCACGTCGGTATTGTCCGTACGGTAGCGCACGCGGGTGCACTCGGAACACTGTAGGCGCTGTTCGGTTGCGTAGGAGAATATTTGCGTTGGGTCTGTGGCATACAGGAGAAAATGAGACTAAGGTAAGGAAGGTGACGGAAACACACCTTCGTCGCTGCGGTCCTTGTTCTTGTGCATGTCCCGCCGCAGCACCGTGATGAGGTGCGTGAAGAACTCCTCCGAGTCCTGTTGCCGCATCGTGGAGAACTCCTCGTGCCCCTTCCCGATGAGTGCCTTGAACCCCATCGGCTTGATGCCCTGCTGAAACACGGGCGTCGGAGACTCGTGCTGCAGCGTACCTGGCGGGGGAGTCGGGGTCGGGGATCCGGAGAAGTGTGTTGGATGGGAGTAGCGCCCACTGAGCAGGCCATCTGCAATCTTGTGCATCTGGCACTCGACGCAATTTGCAGGGAGCGGCTGCGTGCAGGCGAGCGCGTGAGTTTGGGAGAGGGTGCCGTATCGTATTTGGAAGGCGGGGAGGGAGAAAAGGGTTTGAAGGACAGAGGCCATGTAGCAGCTGACGGAAGAGGATTAGCGATCATTAGGATATTAGAGGCAGGACGGAATATAAACTTACCTGTTGCCCAGATTCGCCAGTCCCGTCAGGCCGGGTCCAAACACGGGCTCAAGTGCCTTCCCATCTTCGCCTGTGAGGGAGAAGTCGTAATTAAAATTTTGTTCGATTTGCTAGCAGATCAAGTCAGTTAACAGGGCCGTATGTCCTGATATCCAAATATACCAGCTCAGTCATGTTTTTCTCCGTTTTCTTCACAGTCTGCACGTTGATCCCGAACGTGGACAGGTGTTTTGCGAGATCGGGGTCAATTTTGGCGTCGTTGCATACGTAGCAGTAGATGTCTGGAAATATGGATTCAGATTGCAGCAGTAAAGATGCGAAAAGTTGAATATGACTCACCGGCGCTTCCTTCGGGCGTGATAGTTCCCATTTTCACGCTAACCGCGTGTCGGGTCTCCTCGAAGTGCTTGAGACCGTGTCCATTTCCGCTGACTCCACCAAATTGCTGACGTCCGCAGCCGATAGAGCCGCATGTCATGCACAACCAGAGGTTTTCGTTGAGCTCGCAAGAGCGGCATTGCGGTTTGCCTACAAGAGCGCAAAGCTCATGAAAGGATAAATGAGAGGGTAAAACGTAAACACGCACCGGCACTCGCAATATCCCCTGTAGAGAACTGCTCGAGGGTGAGCGTATGCTCGCAGGGTGTGAATTCTTCCTCCCATGCCTTTACTTCGGACTGACGTGCGGAGGAGAGCGATTGCATGATGCTGTCGATCAACGATTTTATCTATAGAGACACGACATTAGCTCTACGGGCAGTCGCGGGAAGAGGGAGTACACGATGCCTTGGAGTCAGCTGCAGCCTCGGGGACCTCAGCACCCTTCTCTGGGTCGCACCTCCAGCACTTGATCACTGTGGAGTGCTCGTACTTGTCCTCCTCTCGCTCTTCTACGATTGCAAGCTTCTTCATCTTTGCGGGTGGCTCTTCGTCCTCTGTCTTTGAAGAAAACCTAAGATCAGCGTCGAAAGTCGAATGTGGAGAGAGTACACTACTCACGCGCCCGGCAGTTTTCTTGAGTTTCCGTTTGACGTTGAGCGTGAACCCATGGCCTGACTTTTGGAAGTGGGTCTTCGCGTGGTGTCTTTCTACGCTAGGGCAGCCACCGTTGAAACAGGCCAGACATACTTCGACTCCGAGGGGTGAATCCTACAGTAGATGCAACGGATCGGTGCGATGTTAGACTGGATCTGAGAGCGAACTGACCTGATTGTCGAAACATTGCGTGCATTCTTCGCGGTGAACGCTCTGAGAGAGACGAGGGGGCTCGAAGCGCGCGATTTGGTCGAGATGTGGGCAGGTCATGGTTGTGGAGGAGAGTAAAGCGGAAGCGCCATTGAGGGCCCTCAGGGAGCTGATTCGATCGTACATGCCGATCGCCGGACGGCCGGAAGGAGACGACGCGTCTGGCCGGTCACGCGTTAATTCCGAGTCCGAAGCTCAACCAACACCACCAAGTCCATGCTCGCGCTGGCTAAATTTCTCTAGGTCTCGTAACTGGGGATACGAAGCACGACTAGCAGTCTTATGTATCCCCGACGTTCTTCAAATCCGTTCAAGCCTTCGGCTTAAACTCTGTCAAGAGTCGCCAGTCAACCACCATCGTTATTTGTATTGCTTTTCCTCGAATACAAGAACTCGTCGTCATGACCTTTCATCTAGCTCTTTATTCTTCCACAAGAATAATGAATTTGCTTTCGTGAAGCTGCTATCTCTATGATCATCTCGCGTGTCTGTGGCCACTACCTTGTATTTATTCCTTATAATAAGTTTGCGTCAAGTGAGATCCCTTTCAACAACGACAAATTACGCCCCTCAAATTTAATAACTAGACATTAGACAGTATGGTACGTTGCTTCTGCTCGCCGCTTTATGCATAGATTAGTTATTGACCTCCTGCAAACTAGCCTACAATACAACGATGCTACGAATACCTCAAACCAGGGTACTATATTATGAACTCAACGCTCGTGTTTTTATTCACCATGATCGTTATCCTGGGCTTACTTCCATGGGTCATGACTCCATCGAGAGCGGTTAACACTTAAATAAAAACTTAGATTCTTGCTATTGCAAACTATATCACATCTATCATGCCTTCGGATCCTGCGGATTCCCAACCCGAGATCGTCTTTCTGCAACATCGAGTCGGGGAACTGGCTCGACGATTTGTCACTGCTTCTTTCCCGGGCTTCCATGTCTTCCTTAATAGCCAGACGTCAGCGGAGTCTCCCTCACATGCATCAGCGGGAGATGAATAAGAAGAATCGCTGTCGATTCGGGTCTAGTGTCGAGCTTTCTTGATAGAGCATCGCTAGCCCTGGCTGAAGTCGCAGCTCCTGCATCACCCGAGCCACCTCCAACCGAGCACATATTAGATCACGATGCAGAGCGAATTAATTTGGATGACCCTACTCCAGCCGCCGAGATCGCGCCCGTCGACCAAATGCCCCCCTCGAACGTGTCTATACTACTGGGAGACGTAGAGCAGCATGCTCCAGGCGACTCAAGTTCAGCCGCGGAAGTCCTGGCTCTCCAGTACTTACCTCACTCTCATGTGGTATCGCTACCAGTTGAAGACAGAGCTTGAATGTGTACCCAGCTACTCAATCTCAGCCACGGAAGTTGTGCCTCCCATCGAGCTGCCCCTTTCAGATGTGGCCGTGGACGATGTAGAGCAACGTGTTCTGGGAGACTCAAGTTCAACCGTCGAAGTCGTGCCTCTCCAGTACTTGCCTCGCTCGCAAACAGTACCACTACCGGCGGTAGATATAGAATTTGAATATGTTCCTAGCGACTTCACCTTGACCGACACGGATGTCGGACCCTCTCTCGAGCTGCCAATGCCTCTACCATCTCCTTTAAATATGCAAGGAGAAGCTGGAGACACCCCAGCCGATTCGGGTCCAGCCACTAAATTCCCACCCCCATTACTACTTCCTTTATCAGTGCAAGGAAAAGCTGAAGAGATGGAACATATTATCTCTGGCAACTCAATTCCGAGCACTACTAGAAGCACAAGCGCTACCAACGATGTTGTCGAACACATCAGCATAGTTATTGGCATAGAACCCAGCATCGATGATAGTACGGACCAGGGTCCTCTTTTAAAGCGGGGAACATCTCTGGCGATACCTCTGGTTAGCCAGCCAGAGCAGACATTCACGACGAGCTTCCACGGCCTATATCAATTCCTCATCAGTGAAGGAATTGGAGCAGGAAAGGACCAGATTTTGATGGGTCTGACTTCTGGTGATATCGAAGATACAAACAAAGCTTATGTCGAGATGTGTTCGATACTTGAGAAAGCGAATGTCAGCGGCGAACTTCATCTAGTCGATAAATTACGATTAAATTACCACGCAATATCTTCAGGCTTCCTAGTATCGGCTCTTTGGTCCCGCGCCCTTCTATTGTCGTTCCAAATCTGCGCAATCTCGATTGGGAAGGAAGTCTGAGCCTCTTGCCAACATCATGGTCGAGCATCCTTGATGTACCTCTTCATCAATTCACGCATACGATTTTGAATGGATGCAAACTTTCACTCAGCGATTGCCATGTAATCCTAAGCAAATGTAACAATCTTGAGATATTCAGCGTCTCTAAGCTGGAAGCTATTCAATCGGAACTGAAACCAGAAGCTCGAAAAGTTGGGTGTCCCCGCCTCCAGAAGCTGAATATTAGCGCCTCTGTTGATGTCGAGTCTTTCCTGGATCTTTTAGGGTTCGACCAGGAGGCTCTGCGCTCTGTGACACTCTCCCTGCAAGATTGGAATACAATGGTGGCTATCGTCACTTCTTTACCGGAATCTGTTGACGTCTGCATCGACACAGTGCTCCCTTATACTACGATGTAGCATGTTTATCAAGCGCTACTTCCAAAACAATAAAGACTGGTCTATAGAGGTGTGGCGTACAATTCACGTGGCGAAAGGGGAAGCCAGAATAGAAATAGATAGTTATGAATATCATGACTTTACTTTTTCACTACGAAGATCTGTACAGTTTGGGGTATCAATTCGTGAATCTGGTTATATAGGATATGGGAGAGTATCAATAGTTACAGATTTTATCAATGATACCGATGGTCAGGCACCACCATTGGCATGCTCTTCATGTTGACGCAATCGTGAGTGCACCATTTCAGATACAAGAGCCATTGGCGCTTCATAGTTCAGAAATTCCACGTCCGTGAGCTGGGGTAAATAGCATCCCACCCGTCCAGCCTTTGATATGCAAGTGAGGACGCCGATAATCCTCGTAAAGACTTTACTATGAATGATAAGCTCAGAGACCCCGGTCATGGATGATTCCATGAGGGTTTCCAGTAACTCATCTTCCAAGGCGCTCATGCCGCAAATCATTCGACAGATATTTTGGCAAGAGGAGCGCGTCAGAAGGTCCCCAAACATATGTCTAGGTGTTCTGGAGAGATGAACTTTAGTAAAAATGATGGTATCCAAGGCTGGCAGGGTTAGATGGTCAAAAAATTGGCGAGGATGAGAATTGGCCCTTATTGGGAGAATACGAAGATTGAGTAAAGTTATATGAGTTGGTGAGGGAGGTGAGGTCGACCAGTAGGAGCCACAATGCAGGGGTGCCGAATCCGAGAGATTGATGGCAAGAGTCTCAACATTGTGGCATGATCCCAGGATATTAAGTAACCGGTTAATGGGAAGTAGCTGGAGATTAGTGTTAGTTAATTGGTGCCAAGGAATGTGGCAGGAAAATGGCAGCTTGTAAGGGGAATATCGTTCCGCACAACGAAGGGCTGGAGATGAGTGTAGGATGCGCCATAAAGCATCTACTGTCTCGAAATCCCATCCCGAGATACGAAGAGAGGCGTATTCCAAGTAATCTAAAGGTCCTTTAACCTTCAATAGCTCTGGCTGTATTCCGCTCGACTCATCTAATCGAAACTCGATCGACTTCCAATACCCGCATCGCTGAACAAATAACGGCACGACAGATCTGAGTGCCTGGGCTTCTTCGATTCCAGCCCTATGCTTCTGCTTAAGACGAAGAGTTAAATGGGATGTTCCAGAGCGCCTTAGCCAGACTATAACTCGAGGAACGTATTGCTTCGTTGGAAATCGAACAGAAATCAATGACCAAAGAGTAGGCATAGATTGTGTGATATTTCTCTAATGCACACAAACATGACCTAAGATGAAAGGACTGCCTATAAGTAAGGATGCGCGGAAAGCGAAGGCGCAGGACATTTGGGTGTAAATATATAGTCGCCCTGCAAAATATGGCAGGCAAATATTTCTCCCAGGATCTCGACCGGGAGACGACTGATGGAGGTTCCGATCCGCGACCTGTATTAGATTCAGCCGTTTCCTCCGAGGAAAGTACTTGTAAAGGCTCAATAGCTAAGTGGCATTCCACCTATTCATCCTTTATTGTGCAAGCGAGAGTGTCGACGGCCTTCACAGTGCCTTTGGTACACAAGGGGAGATTCGAGACCATGCTCATCGTTGGCTCCATGAGGATTTCTTGTCCGTCATATTTCCGGTAGCAAGAGATAAATGGATATTGTCGTGACAAGGGCGCGCAAAAAGACCCTCAAACAAGTGTCCTGGCATTTTGGACTGGAGGGAAAGACATAAAACTTTGATGGAATTCAAGGCAGGCAAGGCCAGGTGGTCGAAAAATTGACGAGGATGGGTATAAGCGCGTAATCGGAGTTCACGAAGGCGCGGAATAGGGTTATATTTCTTGGTGGGTCTGGAGGCGGCGTCGAAACATAGATAAATTTGTGTTGAGGTCGTACTTTCTCCACATCTGGAAGAAAGACAGTGAGTCTCCATATTGTGGCATGACACAAGGATGCTGAGTAGCTAATTTATGGGTAGAATTCCGAGAGAAAATTCGGTGAATTGGTGCCAAGGAATGTGATCGGAAAAGGCCGTATGCTGTAGTGGGAGCACCAGTTCACAGAGCGAGGGGCAGGAGATGAGTGCAGCATGCTCCATGAATTATTCTCGACATCCTAGTCCAAAAGATCAATATAAGCGTGTTCCAAGCAGGTCAAGGGGCCTTTAACCCCCAGCAGTGTTGCCTGTCTATCGCTGCTGCAGAATTTGAAGGTAATTGACTTTCAATACTCGCAACGGTGAACAAATAGCGACAAGGTTGAGCCGGTTGATCCAACTTCTTCCCACTGTGGCACAACCCTCTGATCAAGATAAAGAGTTGAAGGCGAATTTAGCGTGGTCTAGCCAGTAATTGATTTGGGGTATATGTTTATATGCTGGAAACCGGACGGAGATCGACGACCAAAGAGTTGACACAGAGAGGGTAATCCAATGCCCACAAACGTGTCCCAGGATAAAAGGGCTGCCTAGATGTTCATGATGCGCTAAAAGCGAAGGCGTAATCAATCCAGTTTTATGTATAGAATTGCCTCCAAAGATGTAGAAAGCAAATATCTCAGCCAGAATCTCTGCTGGGGGACGACTAATGGGAGGATTCAATTCGCGATGATCCTTATCGGGTTCAACTGTTTCATCTAAGGATGAAGACTTGCTAGCAGGAAGGGATGTGCTTGACATAGGATGGCATAACGAGCCAGACCAGTCAATAATACAATCATCTACGAATAGAAAGATTGTTAAACGAAATATTGAGATACGTGAGTATCTTAACATACCATGGGAGTTTCCCAGAGGGATAGCAGTCGTCGATAAGGAACTTGGGAGAAGGTCTATAATAGCCCTGCATTCCAGAGGTTAATAGTAAAATCACGAAAGCGCTGCGCTGCTTACATGCTGGAAGAGAAACACCTGGAATCGAACTAAGAGCGATTTGATATAAAATTTAGATACTTAGCCCTCCAAGCCATTGGTTCTACCAGATTCCGTAGCAATAAAGAGCGATGAATGGTTTGTATTAAAAAAAAGGTTATAGATTTTGGATCCAGAAGCCGTTTCTAAGTCTATGCGCACAGCAATAAGCGACAGGATTTGGAAGTGAAGTCGTAGATACTGGCCTAATTATGAAAAGCATTGAGTACTTCTTCGCAATGCAGGCTTTGAGAGAGTGGAGGGTCTCGAAGTGCATGTTCGTTCGAATAACTTCAAGTAGTGGAATAGAGCAAAAGGCAAATAGAAGCAGTTGAGAGACAGTTGAGAGACAGTTACATTCGATTAACTTCTTAATTAAACATCAGTGTGAGATGCCGCGGCGCTAACGAGCTGCCTGCCGTCCCTTCAAATGACTTGAATGCTTGGGCACACTGAGACCCTCTTCATGGCCCCAGACGAGGCCATCACGAATGGCAAAGGACTGGACCAGGAAGATACAACTGTTAACGAGCTGCCTCTAGTCGACACCCAACTTGACCGCTCAGTGCCAGACACCACTTCCCCCGTGAACGACGCGTCGAGCACATTCGAAGCAACCAATGTCGGGACCGTCGACGATGCTGCTACATTAGCCTCTAGTGTAGGTACCAAGACGAAGCCAACACCCGCCGGGATTCGCCAGCCCTCCAGTGCAGCCCGCAGTTCCCCCGCCTTCAACAAATTCATCCTCTACGAGAACCGCCTACGCTTCTATATCATTGCGTCGAATGCCGCGGATTCGAGGCACCGCATTATCAAGGTCGATCGCACGACCCAAGATGAGCTTATTGTTGTTGAGGATGAAGCGGAGTACAGTGGGAAGCAGATGACCGCGATGCTGAAGATGCTGGATGATGGGAATCGGGCGTCGGGTGGGTTGGGGAAAGCGAGAGTGTTCTTTGGGATTGCTGGTGAGTTTTTAGTTTGGTTGGTTGGTTTCATGTATTGATATCTTTATGTGTAGGGTTTATACGATTCACTGCCGGGTGGTATATGATTCTCATCTCAAAGCGCTCTGTCGTCGCGCTGTTGGGTGGGCATTATCTGTATCATTGCGAAAGCACCGACATCGTACCGGTGTGCTTCAATCATAAAGTCGAGAAACAGGCGGA
>JASFDH010000180.1:0-32432 GCA_036937195.1 Nidularia pulvinata | reverse complement strand
GATCAGCGTCAGCTCTTGTACCAGGTCATTGTAGGGCACCTATGAAAAGACAGAACGTGAGAAACGACAATGTTAGAAAATCCCGGCTGCGGGACATACCTCGTTCTGCTCATCATGATCCATACCAGCGGGGGGCCATGATTCAAAGTCCCTGTAGCAGAGTGCGATAGTACGAAGAGTCTGGTTGGCGTAAAAAATGATCGTGCGGCGGATGTTCTCCTCTGCAAGGGCGTCGATCGGCATAGTTTCGATGTCGTCAGCTGCCGGCGAGCCCTCCTTGTGCACAACGACATGCTTGTCACACTTCTTCGACAGAATCTCGGAGGCACCCTTCACATAAAGCCTGTAATGCCCATTAGGAAGCTTGATGATGACCCCCATAGCCTTGCGTTCGGAGGAGAACGGTATCATCTGCACAATCTCAGCCCGTTCCCTGGTAGCCGCAAAATCGGGCCACTCAAGCTCCTTAGCGAACTGAAGCAGAGCCGTCTCAGTCTTGCTGCCAATAAAGATAACCTCGCCCGTCTCTGGGTCGGTGTCCTGGAACGCAGTCGAGTTGATGGCGATGGCCTCGTTGAACAGGTCCCGGAGCTGTGGGGAGAGCACAGTGTTGAGCTGTCCTTGATCAATAGAAAAGTCCTTGTGGTGTTTGCGCAGCGGGCCTGCGACTTCCTTGTTCTCCTCTTCCGCATTGGTGCGTGCAATGTTATCATCCAGCTGACGGACGAACTTGGCGTGGATGCCCACGGAGCCAGCGACAACAGTCATGGCATTCTGAGTGAGGGTACCTGTCTTGTCTGTGCACACGACGGACGCATTGGCCATAGTCTCGCACGAGCCGAGAACGCGTACCAGCAACTTCTCATACGTCATCCGTTTAGTGGCAAACGCCAGCGCCAGCGTAACCGCAAGTGGCAGGCCTGTGTGCCACCATCAACATCCACATCTGTCAACCTAGATGAGTATTGCTCACCTTCAGGAACAGCCACCACGATCAAAGTAACAGCAATAATCAATATATTGACGAAAGCTATGCCGTTCTCACTCGGATTCCTAGGACGACGGGTGAGTCACGCAATTTAGATACAGATAGATAGCAGAGATACGTACCGCGCTGGGACACCTTTCCCGAGTTGAACGAAGAACCTGATCATCAGGGCAATGAAGAGAAGCAAGCCAGCGACGGAACCGATCTTAGCAATCAGCTCGGCCAGATAATTGAGCTTGAGCTGCAGAGGCGTATTCTCAGCGTCCCCACGAAGCGCTATAGCCATCCATTAGCCAACAGCTTCGTCCAGGAAAGCAACTCGCCAACTTACCCATCATAATACGCCCATTGAAGCTCTTCGTGCCAACAGCAACAACAACGTACTTGCCTACACCCTCAAGAACCTTGCTGCCGCTGACAACGAAGCAGTCGCTGTGGCTCAAACTGGGATCGATACCCTCCTGGCGCGCCTTGCGGTGGAGAGCTACGACCTCATCATACGGCAGTTTTTTAATCGCGTCCGACTCGCCGGTGGCTCCAGACTCGTCGCACTTGACGTTGTGCCCCGAAATGAACACACCGTCGCATGGTACGATCTCGCCAGGTTCCAGGAGCGCAATGTCGCCCACGACGACTTTCTATAAGTAAATAATTTCATCAGAGGAGGCTTGACACAGAAAATATGATACTTGCCTTGATGTCAATGACTTTCTCAACGCCATCGCGAATAACCTTTACACCGCGTTCTTCTTTCTTCTCATTGAGTACACGGAACTGACGTTCCTTCTGCCAGTCATTGAGGGAGCCAACGACGACCTGGTGCCAAGGGCGTGAGTATCAGGGGATTAATACAACGCGTGCGGGAGTACGTACAACGATAAGAATGGCAACCATGATGGCAACGCCTTCCACCCAGTCCACCGGAGGCTCGCCTGGTGTCCGTTTTGTCCCAAAATCTTGGAAGAACCCGAGAGCCAAGGAAACAACAGCAGCGATAGACAGCAGAATCTACAATTCGCAACGTGTTAAGACGAGTAAAAAAGTAACAGAAATAATTTCAGACGCACGAGTACTTTATCCTTCAATGCGAGCCACATAAGCTGCAAGAGCGTCTTGCTTACTCTATGCGGCAGCGTATTCTCGCCATAGACGCGTCCCCGGTCGTCCAAAGTCGCAGCAGCCGCAGGGCCGTCGTCGCCAGGAGGCTGTGTGGGAGGGATCTGCCCTCCTCCCGGCTCAGTGAGCATAATCGCAGGCACGTCACTGCTGCCCACGCTACCCTGCTTTTCTGGGTCATGCCTCTGCGACGCTCCAGGCCCAGCGCCTGGACGGGCATCGCCGGACTTTTCACTCCATTTCGCGCTGCTGGCTGTAGTCGTGCGGTGGAGGGTACGCGGGGTGGAGAGACCGTGGGTAGCGGAGGTGCCGAGGCCGTGGAGCAGCCCGACGATGCCGTCAAAGGCGGTGAGGGTATCGAGGTTCTTGGGGTCGAGCATATGCGCGAGTTCGTATGGCTTGAAGCGGAAGGGGGCTGGGTCGATAGCCTGGTCCTGCTCCAGCTCGAGCTGGTGGGTAGTTTTAGAGTCCTCCTCCAGCTCGGGGTCAGCTTTCTCCTTCTTCTCCTTCTTCTTCTTCTTCTTGTCGTCATTTCCGAGGGCAGAAACGGAGTCGGCAGCTTTGGGCTTACCGTTTCCGATGAGGGAACCTACATGAGTAACAGAGGTCGCATTTGACTTGGAGTGACGGAGGCCCAAGGAAGCCGTACCGTTGTGGTGGTCTGCCTCTGTCTCTGTGGTGCTCGCGAAGGTGGTCGCACTACTCTTTCGGCGGTGCTCCTTGGGAGATGATGCTCCTGGCTCGAGAAGGCCGAGCGAAGTCATGCCCGAGCGTTCATCTGGCCTGTTCTCGCGGAGGGCGAGGGTGGTCTGGAAATGCACGGAGGAGCTGTGGGAGAGGGTGGGGGACGGGGGGATGGTGAGGGAAGAGCCTGCGTCTGAAATGTCCGAGGGCGCGGGGGATGCGGGGGGCTCGAAGGAGGAGCGGCCATTGGCGCCAGCAGTGGTGGGAGAGAGGAGGCCGTCGGAGGTGGGGGAGTGGTTATGGTTGGGCACATTGGGCGGGGGCGTGGTCGGCGGGACCTCAGTGGTGATGTTGATAGAGGGGATGTTGGACATGGTATAACAGCAGAGGCCCAGGTAAGGGCTTGCTGCAATCGTGCAGAGTTCAAACTTTATAGGAGGAGTCTAAGCTCGGTTTGCGGTGGTTCATTATTTGCCAAGTCATACACAGCCTCAGGCCGCTTGCCGCTTGCCTGCCACTCCAGTCTTTCTAGGTGTAAACCAAATGTGTATCTTATTCTCCCCGCCATATTGACGGTCCCGCCTCCGCGAATCCTTGTATCTGACTGCTGTTCCTCATCGTGAACCCCAACTACAGCTTTACAGCACTGAGGTAAGCGCCCGCACTTGCTAGCGTCTATCGCGACTGTTGAACGGACTAAACACCACCAAATACGGGTGCCTAGACCGCGTCATAATCTCACTCTACAACACATCATCTTTGCTCATTGCTGTTATCTTCTCTCCTAAGTCCATTCTTCACTCATCTAAGCTTCAGTCCCCCCCCCCCCCCACCCCTTCCCAAGCCCCCCTTTACCTCATACATCTGCAAACTCCTTCCAGATTTAACCTTCCGCATGATCGATCGCCCAGCTTTTCTTCCATTTCACAAGCTGTGCTCTCCCCACACTCGAAACTCTCGTTCTGCTCGTCGTTCTCTTGTCTTTTCATTTTTCGCGTTCATTTTCTCATAGACGCCCAACTTCCCTCTCGCTCCTAATTTGGTCCCGACCCGCTGGCCTCGTCCCCGAGCCCCGACGTCTTCTACTATCTCCCGGGTCCTCTTCCGCTGCCACTGCTATACGTATTTAACACTGCTTCGACTCACCAATGACTGCGCCCCCGACACCCCGTACGTGCGCAAGCTCGCCTTTTCGCAAATTCCGCTTTCGGATCCTAGGCCTATCTGGTTCATCACTTTCCTTTCTTGGATTCTCTTGGCACTCGTCATCGAACCAAAATCAAGACGCACAACATGTTCGCGCAACGCTGCAGCAGGACGATATCTATGTCGCTTCTGCTAATATCCCACAGACCTGTGCACGGACCCTCCGCACTAGGTTACCTCCAGTCTAGTTTCACCACCTCATGGAATCGGCACCAACAATATCTTGAATAGACCCCTCCTGCCATTAATTGGCGCTCACCTGGCAGCCCGCATCACTCGCCGCCTCGTGCGACAGCAACGCATATATGACGCAGTCCTGTCCAAGAGCCACTTCCATACCTACAGTCGCGCGCGCGGCGCCCACGCATCGCGATCCTCAGGCTACTCCAACAATAACAGGACGCACCAACTCAAACGCACATGATCCACGCCTCACGGCCCAAAATGGAAAACCCCACCCTGGTTCGCTCGCCCCTTATTTACTTTCCCCCGCGTTAATCAACAAGGGGTCACCCGACCACAGGCCTCGCACGAAAAGCAATGGAATGAACTCCATGCTTGCAGTGGTATGCAAAGAACAATGTAAAGTTTACCCGCGTCCGGTCCCGCCATGCCATAGCCATGAGGCGCAGCGACTTCTTTGCGCTTCCTGGTAGATCTCGTAACCCGGCGCAATCCTGAGTCAACCCCAGTACTCCATTTCGAGCCCCATGGGGCGTCCAAGTCCAAGCTAACTTCCACTCAGCATTTTTTTCTACTCGCCAAGTTCCTCAAGGCTATCCTCTCTTTGCCTGCGCAGCCAGGCATCTAACTACAATCTGATTAAAACCGCCCACGCTCGTTCGGCTCTCCCACTCCGCACACCCGCCACGTCTTTACTTCGGCTTGTGGTTGCCTTCTAGCCCTTCTATAAGAGGCGAAGCAATGCTGTACAATGGGGCCCGCTTTTTTCTTTATCCTTCCAATGACATTCTGTGGCTGGCAGGTTTGAATGCTTAATAGGAGCACAAACCCATATAGCGACCCAAGCCAAGTCAGCGATTGTCGCCTTCGCAGATTCTTGTGGATCGAAGTTGCCCGAGAAACCTGAAAGTGTCATCGGTCTGCACCCGTTATCAAATAAATCTTCGCCGCCACCACCACCGCCGCCGCAAATCACAAGCCCATTCTCGCCCCTGCCACGATGGGCCTTGCCTCTGCAAAATCGTCATCCTGGCTCAATACAGCTATCCACGCATCTCTCCTTGCCATCTCACCCTCTTAGCCCCCTGCGAGTCTATCTGCTTCTCGAGGCTATGCCTGCCCATCACACGAACACATGCTCAAGTTCCTTATTAGCTATTTGCCGCTCGCATAGTACGTGCCCCCAAGCTGAAGATTCTGAATCGGATTCCCTGACGGCGATTTTTCGCCTGAGTCATGAGGGAACGCACTGGGGACGCATGTGTCATATTTTTCACAGAACTTAGAACCCGCGGCTGGCGAGCCGAAGGCAGTGCAGGGATGACCCACACAATGCTGACGGGAGATAAAGGCTCCAGAACACAAGACTTTGGTGCTTTCTAATAGAGCACCCGGCGTTCTGAGTGGCAAATCTCGCCTTGAAATGTTGGTCAAATGAAAGGTAATGAAGGAAGTTTTTGATATCGCACTCTTGATAATCACAGTCCATTTTAGGCTTGTTCTATTAAGTATTCCCCATCCTGTAGAACTAGCAAATCTTTAAAGCTGCATTGGCTGTTCTACACGTTCCATTGCCTTCTATCATTGATTTTTTACTGCTTTGCATTGTCCTGGAAGTTGATATTTGCATAAGATGATATGTGATGCTACACAGATGCTTTGTTCTGTTTTTATCCGGGTTACTGCAAATGCTTTGTAAAATATTTGGACACGGTAGGGAAAATCAGATAAGGAATAAGATGAACAGAGAATTATAGATATGAATACCACCAATTTTTGGCCTTTCCCTTTGACATTGCAGATATCTGGCTGCATTCGACTTCCTTTGTTTTACCAAATTTTGGTTGATTACATATACAGTATCAGCTAAACGTAATACGCACAAACATAATTTGGTCTGCTGGGAACGGTCATGCTTCACGGTCTTAGAAAGTTAGATGTCAACGTGTCAACGCTTTTACATGCTGTAAGTAAGTGATTCTAGTTTATGGTGCTATAGGAAAGCAATTAATCTGGTAAAGGATTGCTCGTATCTGCATTCATCGAAAACCCTTTACAAAATAGGCGTCTGTTGTCAACAGCCGATGAGTCGCATTGTTTGCGCACAGTTCCAGTCAAGAACTTTCCAGATACAAGCTAGACTCGTACATTTGTGCCGCTCCCCATCCTTGCTTCTCTTGATTAAAACTCTGATACTAGGTCATTTTATTCCATGACTCGACCAAGCTGTGCGGTGCCTATGTTATTATCACAGTTGTGGTCGGAGGGCTTCGTCAATCGCAGCAGTAACGCTCTTTTCCGCAACTTTCCCGTGTCTGGAAGCGGCCAGTACACGCCATAGAACTCTACCTGGATCTCATGAACCACAGGTTAGTCTATAGCTTAATCAGATCCATAGAAGCAAGCAAACCAGCGGAGTCAATTTTTAACTCCCATACTGCGGGCGGATCCTATAGCATTTCAACTCCTGGCAGTGCATTGAAGTTAGTCATGCTTCGTTATCTGACTCGCATTCCTGTCCTTCTGGGATTGCTTATGCTGTGCTAATTCACTGGATTTAATAGTTGGCTTCTCGACGTTTAAACTTCTGTTACTCTTCGTCAATATGACATTAGCACCAATATCTCTCTTTAGGGGCACGCAGATTTCTCGACTCTAGTTCTAAATGTTCAAGTCTTCCAATATTCTTGTTGTATTTTTGTTGGAATACTGAACTTTTTACATTTATATAAATCGTATGATGCTTGAGAAGACAATGGTGAAGTATTCTTTTCTTGGCTCTAATATTCACATAGAGCCACTATACTGAGATATTACGTTTAGGCCATAAACATCGGCGGTCCTGAGCCATTCTTCCACATATGTAAGGCACTCATCTGTTGTGAGCAACCTGTGCTTTCTCCCAAGTCTTCTTGTACTGTTATACATTTACATACTTATATGCATCTAGGCGCTTGAACCCGCTTGAACCCCACCCGCTCCTCCTTGTAAGTATCTATGGCCAAGGATAGGATTAGGAGATCTTCTACCACCGGAGATTGAAAGCCCATACACCTGTGCAATCCCATTGGCATAGGAACATGTTAACGGAATAATTGCGCATTTATTTAGAAATTAGACTAGCGTGCGAAGCCGTGGTCAGGCAGCAAGGTAAGCTGTGTAGTATAGATGACATATCTTTTAATTTGCTTATCTAGGTTCTTCATCTCGTTGTTTGCTGGTCACAAGAGTTCATTGGCAGAAGTAGATTTGAGCTGAGTGGACGTTATCACATAACGGCACCGGCAATTATCGATTAAATATTCACCAAGATTAAACGATCCATGCTGTAACTCATTTGATTTATGAACCCTATCTATAGGTGTGGTTCGCACCTCTTTCTGACTGATTCACTCAGACAGACGTTTCTGAGAATAATTTCCAGGCAATTCGCACTTTCTTATCATTTATCCGGGTACGAATGGTATGAGTACTTCCTATTTTTGCACACCATATTGTTTTGGCATTTTAGGATCCTTTGAAGTCGGGCTAATCAGAGGTGTATTTTAACTCCTAGCTAAGATGTTAAGGAGTATGAGCATCGTGCCTGAGCGCCGAGCAACTCGTGTTACCATTATGTCTTCTACTTGGATATCTGATTACCAGGCAGTCCCTCATTCTTATCTGTTTGGGGTATCTTTTCTCCTCATTCCTAGGGACGTGCCCCTTTGAGCCCCCTTTCAAGTTTCAAATTTTCAACCTCCAGCGTGTGCAGTGATCTGCGGCAGTTCAAATTAAGCATCACTACTTCAAGCAGCCGTCAGCCAGGCAGCACCGTTACGTACTGAATACTTCACGCTGCGTATAGCGACGTACCTAGTACTCCAAGATCTGCTGGAAGATCCTGTCTGTAAAGTACTATCTTGTTATATTCGCCTCCACCAACCCTCCACATAAGAATAGAGGCTGATAAATATGAGATGGTGGAGGCTGGTGGTATAGTCAGCTTGTCAGATTAGAACGGCGTGCGCCGTGCATAGCCTCAGAATTTATTTTCCGAGAAGAGAAAGCGGACCGAATCACCGGATAGTCATTTCTCAGGTTCTTTCAAACTGGTCCACAGCGCACTTCACATCTTCCAAGACTCATTTTTTGCGCGAGGATATGCCAGAACAGCCAGTATCAATTGCTGATTCTGTTTAACATATTCTCGCTATATTTGGTAACTTCCTTTCCTCCTTTAGACGCTTGCCATCCCTTGACGTTTAACATTATTGTTGTCACACTCTGACCAGCGTCTTGATTACTTCTGCTATCAAGGCCCAATTCCTGATTCTACAGTCGTGTTTGACGGTCAACTAAGATGTTTTATCTCGGAGTGTGGTGGTCTCCGGAGTACTAATTGCTGTATGATTGGTAGAACTTGAATTCTCCGGCTCTGCATTCAAAAGTTCACAACCTTATATGATGCCATGATGGGTTATGCTCAGAAAGTTGCACATGGTCCCGTATCGGAGTAACTCGTGAGCTTGACTTTGGCTCCAGTCCGGAGATAGCTTCTAGCGATTTAAGTACTATATATACATCCTGTGTCACTGGCTCGGACCGTATCGTTTGCATAGTGGTAAATGCGTGTTGATGAATCGATGATACCTTTGAACTTTCTTATAGTAGCTGCACTAATTCAGCTGGTCGGTCGAATCAGTGAAAGACTACGAATGCGATCATGTACGAGTTCAATCGTTCCGACGCGGTGCATATAACCGAGTCGTCTTTTTAAATTCACTGCACTGTGTGGTTAAACCTATACTTCTGGTGAAGTGTTATGTTTCATGCAATGAGCGCCTGCGGAAGCGCCAAATACTGATGGTTTACACTAAGTTTACTAGTAACCCAGCGTCTATCTACTTCCCAAATCAAAGAAGACCCGAATCACGCGGGTCCAAAATAGCTAAAAGCAGCATCTAAATGCGCCCAACGATATGCTGTTAAAAACATCGCTACTTCTGTAATAGTTGGCGATAGGAAATACTACAGTATAACACAGCGCATCAATGAGGAGATAAAGTTCGTTCCGTGTGTTCTACAAGTATGTATAATCTTCTGACTGTAGCGTACATTCTACTTCTTTCTTTAAGTTTCAACGGCGGGGAGGGGGGAAGGGAAGAGAATAAAGAAACTCCAAATAACTCCGTAAAATATTTCCTTTCTTCTCATACAGACGCGGTAGGAGTCATTGGTACGGCTCCGTCAACGATAACACTCCCCTTACCAGCCTCATCGGTGCCTTTCACCGTCAGCTCCGCCGCGCCCTCCTTCCCGATATCCTCCACGTCGATGCGGCTCATATCCTTGATGAAGCTACTCCCCCAGAATGCCGCACTGTACTTATTCACATACTTGAAGAGCTTGCGGTGGTTCTCCGCGCGCGTTGCCGCGTCCATTGTCACCGCCTCGTGGATCGCGTCCGCGACCTGCTGCGAATCCCAGGGGTTGACAACGATAGAGCCGTTCAAACTCTGCGCGGCTCCGGCGAACTCGGATAGTATCATAACACCCTGGCGTGCTTGTTGACAAGCGATATACTCGTATGATACCTGCAAGGGGATCGTTCAGACAGGCGCAGAGACGTTTCCTCTGAAAAGACGTACCAAGTTCATGCCATCACGCGTACTTGACACCAAGCACACGTCACTGACAGCGTATAGAGCGCACAGCTCGTCGAATGCCAGACTTTTGTGCATGAAGTGGATAGGCATAAACTCTACCGTGCCGAAGCGCCCATTGATCCGGCCGACGAGTTCGTTCACCGTTGAACGCAAGTTTTGGTATTCTTCGACGTCCTGCCGCGATGGAACCGCAAGCTGGACCAGAACGACCTGCAGAGGCAGGTGTTAGACACCCAGGATGGACACCCGTGACAAGGCGGAGGAACTAACCTTGCCAATCCATTCTGGATGCTGTGTGAGGAACAGTTCAAGCGCGTGCAGCTTCTGAGGGACACCCTTGATATAATCTAGACGATCGACACCGACAATGACCTTGACACCGCCGAAGCGCTGCTCAAGCTGAGCTATCCGGTCCTTCACGGATTGCTTTTGCAGGTTCTGATAGAGTTCAAACTGTCAGTCAAGGACGATATGAAAGCAACGCGGACAATCTCACCTCAATGAAGGAAGCGGGCTCAATGCCGATTGGGAAGGTCCCAACGTGCGCTAATCTGCCCTCAAATTCAACACCATTCGGCATGGTCGGAAGACCAAGAATACGCGTGCATGATGATAAGAAGTGACGCGCATAGTCATATGTATGGAAGCCAATGAGATCACAGTACAAGATACCGAGGAGAATCTCCCTTCGCACGGGCAATATTCTAGACGGAACGGATGCGTTAACAGAAGATACAGGAGAAAACGTGTCTGTGTTCGTACCTGTAAATCTCACTGCTTGGGAAAGGCGTATGAAGGAAGAAGCCGATCTTTACGCCGGAGATACTGGCCGTATTTGACGCCGGGTCGCCTTCGATACCTTCCGTAATCTTAGACAGCTCTTCGATGGTGAAGTCGCCGACATTCTGCCGGCCATCGATCATGCCGCGCAGGAGCATAGGCAAGAGCATAAGATGGTAGTCCTGCACCCACACCATCGAGCCAGGCGTAATCTGTTGGCGGACGGCCTCTGCGAACTGCATGTTCGCCTGACGGTACGCGAGCCAGTTCTCCTCGTCGAAGTTCATTTCACCAGGGTGGTAATGGAACAGGGGCCATAGGATGGAGTTTGAGAAGCCGTTGTAATGGCGGTCTGCTACGTCATCGTCGAGATAGACGGCTTGACAGGAGTACTCCTCCATGAGACGCTTGTCGACGAGCGGACGGTCCTTCGGGGGGATAAAGAAACCTGGCCAGCCAATCCATGTGAAGTTGAGGGACTTCTTGAAGCCCGAGAGGGCGGACACGAGACCGCCGGAGGACATTTTAAAGTGGTACTCGCCATTGGCGTCCTTGTTAATGGTGATGGGGAGGCGGTTGGAGACCACGATGAGGTGGCCAGAGACCTTTGGCATGCCCATGTCGGCGGGGTCAGGGAGGGAGGTAGCGGAATCTGAGGCCATGGATTTGGAGGTGGGTTTATATATGAGGAGGGGTAGGGTGCAGCGGAAGTGCTCGGTACGATATGGTACGGTGTAGTGGTTCAGTCAATGCAGCTGAAAATCGAGACTAGTGAGCCAGATTGGGAATGATAATCGGATATACTCGTTGGCGACGAAGAACGTTTGATGGGGAACTAGGAAAGGACGAAGATTGGACGAGGAAGAGGAGGAAGAGCGCTATTTCTATGCTCGAGGCGGCAGAAGGTGACCAGCTGGGCACAAAAACATACGTAGTGCTGCTGCATTTCGAGGCGCGGACCTCTTTGCCGAGCAAGTGTCCAGCGTCATAATCATGTCATCGCTCAATTCGGCCCAGCAAACCCAAAAAGGGCTTCACATCATCCCTTTCGGATTCTCCCCTCCCCGCCTGTCCAATCATCGTCCATCGATCAATCCTTGCCCGCCAGTCCCGCCAACGGGCTAGGTCCACCGACCCTCAATCTTTCCTGTTTCTCCCGTCGGCATTATCCCGGCTCACGCACAATTTTGCAGAAGAGTCATTATGTTCGTAGATACAAAGCACATAGAACAATAGTACAGACGGTAGAACTACGGAATACACCCTTAGTCGAACAGTCCGAAGCCCTGTGTGTAGAAGAATGTTGGTGAGCCATCGTCGCACCATTGCTGGGAGAATGCTTACCATGTCATCGTCGGACTCCTCCTTCTCCTCCTCCTTCTCCTCAGCCTTGGGAGCCTCGGCAGCGGGGGCGGCCTCAGCAGCAGCAGGGGCGGCGGCAGCGAATGCCTCAGGGTTGGCGAGGTACTCCTTGACCTAAGGGCGCGCAACGCGTCAGTATCACGAAGGCAAAATAAACGCATGCAAAAGTAATAGGTAATATATCATATTAAAAAATGAATCGACAATACGTCCTTGAGACGCTCTGAATTTTCAGTGTGTTTTTTTATGTCTAATCGCGTATAAAGCTACTCCACAGCACAATTAAGGGAACGTACTTTCTCGGCACCCTCGAAGGTGTAGTCTGTCGCAATGGAGATAGCAAGAAGGTTCTTGTACGCATTGACGAGGGAGTGGGTGACCGAGACGATGGTCGGGTAGTTGAGGGCCAAGGAGATGGCGGCGATGGTCTTGATACCGGACAGGAAGCGGTCGATGAGCTCCTTCTCGTCGATATCGAGGACATCGGGGGAGAAGATATTGCCCTGATCAAAGATCTGTACAACAGTCATACCGTAGGTGAACGGGGAGATGTTGAGCATGTTGAGGAGGGTAGCCTCGGAAGTTCCGACACGGGTGCCAGCTGTGACGACCTTGACGTCGGACACGATTTCAATGGTACCACGGGCGATCTTGGTGGGGACACCGAGAGCCTGGAAGAAGGAGGTCTTTCCGGGCTCCATACCGGTGTTACCGGCAGGAACAGTGACGTCCTTGGGGGCGAAGGCACCGGCACGAGCGGGGGCAGCGACCTTGTTGGCGATGATGATCTCGCGAATGTCCTTGAGGTCCTCAGAGGTGAAGACGAATCCAATGTTGCCCTTGACGTGAGGGAGGAGACGCTCGAACTGAGGGTACTCCGAGAGGATGGTGCGCAGGGCACGGCGGACCATGGTGTTCTTGCCCATCAGAACAACACCCTTGCCACGGAGGGCAACGCGAATTTGATGCATCTGGTTGGATCCAACATTGTCGACATTGACCAAGAAGATGGAGGCTGGAATAAAACGCGTTACCGTGCGTCGATTTGACGGATGGACAGGAACTCACGGTACTTGTTAAGGAGCTCCTTGAGCTTCTCAAAGTAGACTTCCTTGTCAGCACGAGTAGCACCCATTGTAAATTTTGGTTATCTACAGGCGCGCAGTTAGATGCTCGCAACTCGACATTTCGCGGTAATTTTACTCACAAATCTAAGATAACAAATGCCTCCCGATTGACCTCTGCGCCTAAAAGCGAATCAGCACCAACTCAGGATTGCAAGGAGCGCACAGCCGTACCTGGTAGTGCCAATGGATTTTTCAAGGCAACTTGTTCGATGTAAACGAAGAGCGGGCGGGCAGACTTTGTGTGGATGTGTGATGCGTGGGAATTACAGTCGGATTTAAAGTTTGGGCTCAGCTCTCGGCAAGCGCCGCACATCCAGCTCACTGGTTGGTACAGCAAGCAAGCCTAAATCCTCCGAGCGAGCCGTCGTACTGTGCTTTCTCAGACCAGACGGCGCCAGGTCCTTGTCTGCTGGCCCACCATCCTCGCAGGAACAGCCGGCGCAACTTGGCTGCCCCCGCTCAGGCGCTTTCTACACGCGAACCAACAGCGTGAACTGTCAAGATACCTTCCATGCAATGGAATGTCGCGATGGTGCCGGTCGACCATCCGTATTCTGGACGGACGCGGTAAAGAGCTCGCGTCGAGCCTCCGGTACGCGTCTTTGTTCGGATACACGTCATCTCGTCTAATTTTCCTGCTAGGTTCCGTTCACTCGCGACTAAAGTTCGGGCAGGCCTTGTCTACAGGGCAGACGCAGATACGCGTCAAAAGAACACCACAGAATCAGCGTCTCGCTGTTTAAATTTGGCGACGCCAGCTGCGCCCTTTCCTTCAA
This sequence comes from Nidularia pulvinata, assembly GCA_036937195.1. Classification (NCBI taxonomy): domain Eukaryota; kingdom Fungi; phylum Basidiomycota; class Agaricomycetes; order Agaricales; family Nidulariaceae; genus Nidularia; species Nidularia pulvinata. Next base: position 18,562 of record JASFDH010000180.1, on the reverse strand, counting down.
CCACGCGTACCATCAACCGGAGGCGTCAGGTCTCTCTTACGCGTCATTCACAGGTGACTGGCGTTGGCCGTATACCGATAGCAAGCTCAAGCAATCCCTCAGGGGCACCTACAGCTTGTACGTTGCTAAGCACTGTTTCGGAGCAGCTACCGCATACAGTCACAGAGAGGTCAGTAGTAATAACTCTCGAACGAGGTGTAGGGTCCGCGGAAACTACACATCAGGCATTGGATGCTCTGGAAGCCTTTCTGTCCTCGACACATCGTCCTTTGAAGATGACGGTTGAATTATTAGATTCGCTATATCTCGCAGCCAAGGAACGACAAAGGCTGCACTGCCTAACCCCGAGGCAATTGACGCAGCTTCTGAGTCTCTTCGGGACATTATCATTAGCGCCGCCAAACCCCTCCGCATATGATAGTACTCGCTTACGATATACCGTCGGATTATCAGGAAAGGTTGATCGTTGGTCAGTTGTTTTGGAGATAGCTGAGGCAAAGGAGAAATTGGGACAAGAGCTTGTTGATAAGGACAGGTATTGGATTATGCGGGCATGGATTGCAAAGGCTAACGGCGCTACATCCTCGGCATCTGGTGAGCAAATTCTAACATGTTGTTTTATGGAACATCCTAAGATACATCTCCAGGCAAATCCTGGCGGGAGAATATTGACAAGGCTACGGCTCAATATCACATCATTTCACGCTCTGCATCGGACCCAGAAGCTCATATACCCTACTTCGAATCCTTTCTTTCACGGCCTGGATTCGCGTACATGGAACAGATAGTGGACGCTCTTTGCCATGTCCTTGAATCGCAACTTAATCCGCATCCCCGGATTCCCGAATTTCTGTTCACCTTCCTGCTGAAGCACGGACATCGTCTCTCATCACCCCTGAAGGAACGCATCCTTGGCATGGTCTCTACCCGCGTCTCAAAACCTCCTTATCAAGCACCTCGATCTAGTTCTGCTACTCCGCCGTTGCCCGGAGATACTCAAGGCAAAAATCTAGTGCTAGATGCACCCCTTGGCACTGCCCAACTCTGCTCCGCGTTAAGCGCAGCTATATTCCCATGTTACAGTCCCCGATTTCCGATGTCGTTCGTCGCTCGATGGGCTAAGAAGGAGGCTCGGGCAGCGTTCGCGTCAGAGTTGGATGCGAATGTGCGCTGGAGCAACCTTTTACTTCTTGCAGTGTGTAATTTGCCGCACGTTTCCATTGAAAGCTCTAAAACCCCGATGGAGCTTCTCTCTGATGGGGTCTTCCTGGACTGGCAGACGACGCTCATCCTGCGGGCACTGGAAACAACACTCGACGACACCGGAGTAACTCCGAGTGCAGTGCATCATCACGCTCGCGGAATTTCACGATCTCTCTGGCGATTATGGAGAAAGACTGATGGTCAACGCAGGCCCGTAGACATTAATCGAGTCCTTGTAGCGTCTTTCTTGCGGATAGCAGCCAGGACTGCGGATGGTCCATTAAAGGAGGGATGCTTTCGGTACTGCGTCAAGCACAACTTACGGGACTATCGGGATGATAATACAGCTGCCATGAAGCTGCAGGTGCAAGACTTAATCATGGCGCATGCGCTAGCTTCTATCGCATGTAGATCCGAAAGCTGGTCTGAGATCTTCCGTGGGCTCAATCATGCTGACGCGAAGGCAAAGGAAGCCATCATGGAAGCGCTGCTGCTGCACTTTGCCTCTCGCGACGTTGAAATGGCGCATAGTCTGTATCTCTTTAATGAGTCCGCGAAGCTATCACAATCTTCCCATACTCTCCTAGCTTTAAGCAAAGCACTAGCTAGATCTTACAAGTGGAAGCTAGTCGCTCCTTTTTTTTCCGACCCTCGCCTGTCCCGCGATCAGGTCGAAGAGCTACTCGGTTACATTCTGCGTATCTTTCAAATCCAGAGGCGCGAATATGCAGAACCCGCCATTGCTGCACTTCTCGGAGACATTATGTTACGGCTGTACGCTCAGACATCGCCATCACTAAGCTTCAAGTTTCCGATACGATACTTCTTCTCCGTCATGATCTCGTCCCGACATCCTTCAAAGGCTGTGGATATCATGGAAGCTATTCATCGAACTACCCCGGCGTTTTTTACTCTTCGGTTTTTTCTGCGCATCTTGCGTGCCCTGTTGCGTCGCCGAGAACCTTCCTTGGCTGTTCGTCTGTTTCGCCTTATAAGCTATGACAATCCCTCGTCACGTTCCATGAGTGACACCCGGCGCAAGCTAACTCTCGGACTGGCTGCAACAGGTGCACACACCCTAGCTCGGACTGTCCATCATATGGGTACTCCCCGTGGAAACTTGCGAACCTCCCGCGAGTGTTTGGTGCGCGCCGTTGGCTTCAGGACACGGTTACCCGCTCGACACTTGGTTGGAGATATTCTGTCGATCGCGAAACGTGCTGAGACCGATGGCCCGAGCATTAGGTATGCAGTGTCTCTCCTAATCAAGGCAAGGCGCACTCTCGCTGCTAGGAAACTCTTCGAGCGCACGTTTTATCACTTAGACGCAGAAACACGAACGGCCATAGGAAATATCCTGCTTCATGGACCCCTGCGTCGCCTGGACGAACGGAATGGTCGCTTAGTACGACACATTTTACGCACGAAAGAGTTCCTTGTGAAAAACTATGAGTTCGTTCCAGACCGTACTACGGTCAACATCATTCTGAAATCCTTGCTAAAATGGCGCCACTTCTTCGACTCGCCAAGGCTTAAAGCATTGTTCGACCGAATGATACGGGAAGGTTATCCGGCTTCCAGACGCTGGCTCGGTCAGTATGGTGTGCCCTTCGAAACACCTGCCTCATCGTCATCCAAGACCTTTGCCATGATACCTGTATCCCCTTACATCTCATTCGAGAAGCATGTGCGGCCAATGTATAAGATGTTTATCAAGGCATTTTACCTTTGTGGAGATGTGCGTGCTGCGAGGAAGGTTATCGGCATTATGAGAGAGGAGGAGGTGATAGCGGTGCGAGAGAGGGAGAAACGGAATAGGGCTCGGCGCCTAGGCATTGTCAAGAAGAAAATGAAGGCTCTGAGTCAATTCAACGCGGAGAATTGTACATAGTTCGTTTCATTATTCATTGTCAACTCAAAATAGTTTCGGGATGCCTACCGTCATCAATGTGTCTTGTACATCCATCGGAAATTGGTACATTGCGGAGCGATTTTCGATCATCCCTGAGTCCACCAAAGTCCAAATGTTAGAAAATGTCCATTACTTCTGATTTTGAGATACGATGTGGTCTAATAGCGTGTGTTTAGTATTGCATAACAAGAAAATTTATGTGTCAAAGGTTAGAGGTAAATCCCCAAGCTCCGAACACAAAGAATAAGCCTCGGCAATCCCAGGTATGCATAGGCTCGCCGATTAAAAAGTACATGCCAGATTGAGGCGCTGGTGATTGAAAAGATGATGCATCCAAGATCCTGTGCCCAGATAAAAATAAAGAAATATCATTGAAACATCAAAGTAGCTTGCAGTGACTACACGGCCATCCCAATTGCCGGAGCAGGGGTGATAGTGGTATCCGTAGGCTCAAGCGCGTGCTGCGCACCTATTCTCGGGGTGCCAAGCGTGGGCGTTGAGGGTCCAGAAATATCTGATACGCCCACCGATGATGGCAGGGACAAAGGAATAGGTGGCTCCATTGTTTCTGCCGCCGTAGCAAAGGACTGTATAGAGTACGAGCTTGCCCGTGATTCTGATCGACTGGCCCCAGATGGGGTTTGGTATGCAGACGGAGCAAATAGCTTGGAGCTGGACGTGCGCGAGAGAGAAGCGACCGACGACTGCAGTTCTTTCATCTGGGCAGAAGGCACGGCGTTCGATGGTGTAGGTGAGGATGGCGTGCTATCCGGTAAGGGAGTAGTAACCGCAATGTCAGAATCCACAGTAGCTGGTGAAGGTTGCGTCAAAGACGAGTGGCGCGAAGCCCTTCCGTCATCATCTTCATCTTCAGAATCGGAAGAATCAGAGACCCCGCCCCCCTGCAAATCCTCTGCATTGCTATTCGACCGCAACCTCGACGGGCCCGGCGCCGGAGATCTAGGCAAATGCGCCTCAGACCCGGCGGCATCAAAATCAGGTGGCGGCGGCTCCAAATCCTGTCGTGACGCCGATGCCGCGAACGCAATCGCGTCTGCGCCATACGGCATCCCGAAGCGCGCGAACGACTCCCTCGATGAGATGAGCTTGAGCTGCTCGGGCGTCGGGCCGGACTTGGGGTATGTGAACTCGGTGCGGATAACCGTGTGCGTGAGCGGGGACGAGATGGAGTTGAGCGAAATAAGGGAGGGCGAGTTGAGCCGGTTGGAGGAGAGCGTGGTGGTGGACTTTTGGCGGGAGAGCGTGCGGAACATGGAGGAGGTGAGGTGGGAGCCAGAGCCGGATTGCGACGGGCGGTGAGAGGCACGGCTGGCGGACGCTTCGCGCCCGTGGGACGGAGCAGTGGACTGCCCGGAGTCGTTGCGCGTGTGCATGGAAGGCTGCGAGGTGCCGATGACCGACATCCGGTTGAACAACGACCTGAAGCCAGAGCGTCTTTGAGTTTGTCGAGCATTCTCAGGCGAGCTAGGCGGCGTCGTCGCCGTGTGCAGCGCCGTCGTTTCGGAATCGGCAGAGTTTGGCTCCGCGCCATATGGCATACCTTGATCCACACTTTGATCCACGACCTCGAAATAGGGCGGCGCTTCTCCTCTTGGATCCGGTTCTTGCGTGGATCCATTGCTATTCATCCGCATCAAAGAGCTCATCTCGTGCGAGCCCATCGAGTGGTTGTTGTAGTTCCGCCGAGGCATGTCTTCGCCTGGCGGGGGCAAGAGGCTCTGCATAGAGAGGTCGCCAGAGGGATCTTCGTGGTCGACAAAGGGAACGTTGTTGCTAGAGGTAGACATGGGCGTATAACGTGATGCCTGCGAATGATCACCAGTATGGAGAGAAGCTTCTTCGTCTTCATCCACAGAGTTCATCACAGTAGCTGTTGGTATAGGGGCGTCCTCCATATCCTGAGGTCCACTAAAACACATTGGCAGGATTTCGTAAGAAATCGTCAGAGGCTTTGAAACATGGAGGAATCATACCGAAAGATAACAAGCTCTTCTTCTCCGGGTTCCTTGTTGTACGCAGGAAGGGACGTGGTAGATATCTGTGACGGGGTGCGTCTAGGTCTTCTTGTTCTGCGAGTGCGATTAGCAGCACTATTGGTATTTGTGGCAGTAGCATTATTACTATTGATCGTCCCAGCCAGTTGCTCGGCGGTGAGCTCTCTAGTGCCCACTTGGCCGGTGACTGCACCAACCGCAGCTGCAGCGCCATTGAAAATTCGGAAGCCTTTGCGTTTCCATGCTGCAAGCACTACACCGAGTAAGGCGAGCACTACCACCAATATCGGAGCCTGACGTGAAAAACGATGATGTCAGCATTAATTAGTCCTAGTAGCAGTAACAAGGGACGAGGTGGATACCCAGATTTTTGGCGGGAGGGTGTCAGAACTCTGGTCGCGCTCCCGCAGAGAAGACCTGGGCTGCAACTGCAAAGGAGAAGCAGTGGCAGAGGTAGAGAAGATATGTGGTGCCAGGACGACAAGGACAGCAAGTCGCCGAACACCAAAGGGAGTCATGAGGTCGTGAGGAGTGTGCAGAGAGTGGGAGGTGGGGTTCATGTGAGGAGTATGGAAAACATAGTCATAAGGTCGTGCATTGGGCATAGAGAATCCGAAGGGTATGGTAAGTAAGAAATCCGGAGAGTCCAAAGAGAAAGAGGAGTCGTCGACGCACCACGCCTTAAGCGGCGGTAATCCAGGTACTGCCGTATTCACCGCCTCTTTCGGCACGGAAGCACGTGGACAGCGCTTACTTTAGTGGTCCGGCAAGATAGTAACAAATCCATGCTGACCACATACAAAGTCTATTCTACTCTTCGTATGATTTCATTCTATTTCGGTGCTTGCTCGCATCTTCAGCCCACCCCACACCGCCATCCCCACCGCCAGCCCGACAAGCATGCACACAATCCACGCACCCAGGCATCTCTTTGCCCACTTCCGCTCTACCGAGTCACGCAGCGCCGAGCAGTCACGGCCCAGCCCCTTCCTACCCATGCACACGGCCCCTCTGCTTCTCTTCTCACCCGTACTCCACGAGCCCAGAGACACATGCCGTCGCGCATGTCCTACCAGCAGCAATGACCCCAGAAGCCACAGCGGCGGGAACACTGTCACAACCATTTAGCTGAATAACACTCCTAGAGCATTACATGGAGGCATACGAAAGCCAAGCTTGAATAGGTACATCGTCAGAGTCTTTGGATCAGGGCACCACTGGTACTCCGGCGGAATGTACGCAGGCGGTGTCGAATCCGCGCTGTACGAAGGAAGCGCTTCCCCGCATCTTGGGGGATCACACAGGTCGACGTCATGGCCTAACTGGGCCTCGCATGCTTCTAGGCGATGACTTTCGCGGGAGGCGTTCCATTGTTGATCTCGTGCGTGATTCTCCGCTGGGAGGTGCACTGGAGGAGGTTCCAGGATAACGGCTGAGAAGATGTAAGCCATCCTTGACTGCGGGGGGAAGAATTACGATTTGCAACGCAAGCTGGGCGGCACTCTTGTTATAACCGGCACAAGCAAGGCTCCAGAAGGCTCTTCATCGGACAAGATACAGGGATGTCGGATGCGAAAGATCCCTAGCGCCGAAAGGTGTTCCGAGGAGAACAGATCGAGCACACCAATTCGACACTTGCAGGGCCGATTTTAACCTGAAAGAGGTTTCGATCAAATGTAGATAAGTGAACCATGGCTGACCGGATATCCTCTGTATCCTCCGCTCAATTATACAGCTCGGAAGATTCAGCGCACACACAGACCCTGCCTTCAGCCCTTTCGACACGCTTCAGACCTCAACCTCCTGAGACAAGTATGCGCCAACTCGCTCCGTTCTCTGCACAAGAATAACATCCCCTCCTCAAATCACCCCCTCTCTATCACCCCAAGCCCAACTCCCGACTCGGAAGTCTCCATCTACCGCCACAAGCCGCCACAACCTGCTAGAGTTGACTTCTCCTTGGTTGCCTTGACCTCTTGTATAAGGTGCAAGACCACCTATATATATTCCATACACGCACCACGTCCCGGATTTGCTCCTCCGCTATCGCCTGGCCCCCACAGCGCTAATGTGCTCCCAAAAATGCGCCACGGGCTTTGAAAGGTTCTATCGATGCTTTCCCCGGATTTCAAGGACAATGGCTAGAAAGAGAACGCCTGTTGCGATCTGTGTGTTCTTAAGGTTCCGCTGCGGGTACAGCACGTTTCAATCGCACTTTCTTTCATTCCTGTATGTGCTTTCTGGTAGACGCACCCTTACCCTATGGATGTCATGACCTAAGCTAAGTGCTAGCTCATTTAACCTTTCCTAACGCTAGATTCAGGCAAACACGACAAGGACTCGCAGCGGTCCCGAATCAAGTTCTCCTGGAAACATGAGCATATGTTTATGTCTCGAGTTTCATTGGCATGCTTAGAAACGATTGGATGGCTCCTCAAGGAGCTCCTAATACTTATCTGTTTGTTGACTATAATTTAAATGCCCTCATAGGGCATTGATAATGGACGCCGACCTTTCTTCACGGACAGGAAAAGCGCACTGACGTGTCTACATTCCAATATCGACCACATGATATAATTTATGAAGCCATAGCAAATTATACTGATACATCAACATACACTGAAGTAACTTCTGCCCAACTTCACCCTATCCTACTTCCTCGGCGTCAAAACGACAGGCAACTGTCCCTTCACAGTAATAAAATAGTCCTGAACCTCCTCATGCCACCTCTCCTGCCGATACCCCTCAGCAAATCTCATCTCAAATTTCCTTACCATCAAGCAAACAAGCATGCGCATCTGCAACCACGCAAGATTTTTGCCCACGCAGTTTGCAGGTCCGGTGGAGAATGGGATAAATGCATTGGTTTCAAGCGCGAAGTCGTCCCTGTCTTTAAATAGCTCAGGCTCGAGCGACTCTCGTACTTCTCGAGGGAGCCAGCGCTCTGGAAGGAACATATCAGGGCTGGGAGAGAAGTATCGTGGGTCCCGATGTAGGGAGTACGTCGGGATAAAGACTGTCGTGCCTTCAGCGACGTAGCTGTAATAGAGCATATTTGGCGTGTATCCGACAGTTCACAACAAATGATGTACTCACTAAGGGCCGATAGCCTTTCCACCAGCTCCTTTCCCGGCGGCTCGCTGGCTCCCGCTTAATATAGGAGGGTATAGACGAAGACTTTCATTTCTGCATGTATAAACATTAAGAAGGGCATCGAACACAGAAACATAATTTCTGACATTGCGCTGTTGAGATACGGGAGATATGTTTGCTTCGTGGAGTCCATTAAATCGTTCCCGAGCCCATCAATTTCGGCTTTCAAGCGGTTGAATGCCACAGGATTGCACATTAAAAAATAAAATAAATGAAGCAGAGCACTGGAGGTCGTATCAGAGCCAGCTACGACGGCAAGTGCGGCTAAATGATAATGGCTCAGTCACCACTTCCACAAAGCGAGGCATGAAAATGTACCGTCGCCGATTACCTGCGCGACGCTAGGTTTTTCGCTCGAGAACCCACCGTCATCATTCTAGGAATATTTTAATATCCCATTCTGCAGTGGAATCAGACGCGAACGACTGACCAGATAGTAAAACAGATCTTTATGCAGTGAGCCATTCTTTATCCTTAACTTTGCGCTATTTTGCGCATTGGCACGGAATGCCTTGAGTTCTCCTGCAAAGTAAGGATATCTCAGGAATAAAGCACCAAGCCACGGGACATGCCCCATGAAAAGAGAATTCCTAGGATCACATTAGATGGTTCCACAGTAAAGAATTGAATCTTTCAGATAATTTACCTTTGTCCGGATTCGAGAAGATGCCATAGTCCATTCACATCCCCATCCCGTATCATATCAGTACCTCCTCCAAATCTATAATGAATAGATTTATTCGCGAAATTCCAATGCAATAAAGATGAAACCCCATACCCTAGATCGTTCATAACATCATATCTGTCAGAAGGTAAGTGAACTGTACCCTGCAAATATATGACCGTTGCACATACGTGAAATAGGCTATCCACTGAGTTAAATTAATAGGACCAGTTTTTGAGGCGAGCGTATCAACAAGTTGTAAACATCGGCTCATGACAATGGGTTCATATCCTTTCAGAGCAGTTGTGTTGAAGGCTCTTGTCCAAGGGCGCCGCCGACGAGTATGCTCCATCTTGTCTCTCAGACATATTAATGGTTTTGTAGTTTCCCGTTCTGGGATGCGACCTTCCCAAACTGGAAACAGCAGCGTCGACGCCATCAGAAATCAAGGTTCTGAGCGAGCACTAGGTTGAATAATTACTCACAGGGACCTTTCGCGAATCCTCCAGGGCCCATGAGAGGGATCACTGCTGCAGAATTCCGGATAGAAAGCTCATTGGGTCCTGATTTTATGAGATTGGCATCGGCGAGTACTCCAGAGTTGAAACTCACCGACTCTCACTACATCTCCGTATTTCTCGTGCAGTTGATAGTAATAGATGTGTTGCTTCCCCTTCAAAGAAATAAGGGCGAACCAGATTTTTGTAACCCTGCAAAGGAATGGCCCGGGATATCGAGCTAGAGGATGCCAGGGAGATATTCGGTAGAGGAGAATCGACGCGAATAAAGATAACCAATGTACTCCGAAGGATTTGAACATTGCTTGCCCCAGATTTTCAGAGTATGGCCTAAGCGAGGGAGCTAGGGCTGCAGGGACAGCAAGCAGCAGGATAGAGATATAAGCTGGCTCATGGGTCTCGGTATACTTGAGCACAGCATGGACCAGCTAGGAGCGCGACGTAGGGTCATAAGAACGTGCACGTTTGAGAACCATACAAACATTCATACCAATCCTGAGAAGACAGTAGCCAGATACGCATCTGCTTGGGAGAGGGATAGAAAGGGCATAGGCATGTATACCTTGTTCATTGCGCTGAGGTGCGCACGGAAGAGATCTTGGATATATCACCTCATGACAAGCAAAGCAGCAATCTTATAGCTCCAGAATATTCTGCTGAATGGGGCAAAATGTCAGTCAGCATGTACTTTCGCCATTACCACGTTCAAAACTTGCCTTCCTTGGACCCTTGAAGACCCTGCACGGTTAGCGCGTGTACAGAAGCTATTGAGGTACATCTGAACATATTCCGTCACTTCCCGTAGCTGATTATCAATTTAAGCTCGGGCTCGGGCGAAACATATGGCAGTGTTGCTTCGACGTGATGGTTGTATATTGATGCTCCCATTGGTTATATTGCACTGAGCCCTGAACTAGAAAGTAATTCAGAGAGGATAACCCGAGTCCAATCCGTACTTGATAAAGCAAAGAACATTGGTTTTGGACGAGAGAAAATGAATAAATTATCGTGAACCAATGGTCCAATGTGTTGCTAAATTGATGCCACAAGGATAAAATAGGGGGGAAAAATCGATTAGTCCTAGGATGCTTTCTACTCGAACGGGCATATTGGCCAAGCTATCTGTGCTGGGTATTGGACGCCCAGCTGAATCCTCGGGTAAAAGGAAGGGCGCGCTCATCCTGATTCTACATGTCGATACTATCAACAAAGCATACGGTTTATAAAATGCAGTAACGCTTACTACATAAGCCGTACTACTACCTCCGTGTCAAAATGACAGGTAATTGACCCTTCAAAGTAATAAAATAATCCTGAACCTCTTCATGCCACCTCTCAGGTCGATAATCCTCTACTAATCGCATATCGAACTTCCGAACCATCAAGCAAACAAGCATGCGCATCTCAAGCCACGCAAGGTTCTTGCCCACGCAGTTAGCAGGTCCTATGGAAAATGGGATAAATGCAGTCGTGTCAAGAGTGAAGTCGTCCCTGTTCTTGAATAATCCAGGTTCGAGTGCCTCCCGTACGTCTTGAGGAAGCCATCGCTCTGGAAGAAATACATCTGGCCTGGGAGAGAAATATCGCGGGTCGCGATGCAAGGAGTACGTTGGAATGAATACCGATGTGCCTTCAGCGACGTAGCTGTAATTGAAGCTTAGGCATCTGTCTTAAAGTTTCGAAGTGATGTACTTACTAAGGGCCGATAACCTTCCCACCAGCTCCTTTTCTGGCGGCTCGTTGGCTCCCACTTAAAATAGGGGGATAAAGACGGAGACTTTCATTGCTGTATAACCGTTAGAAAGCATAAAAAAATAATTAAAAAAAAATCTTGACATTGCACTGTTGAGGTATGGGAGATGCGCTTGCTTCGTAGAGTCCATTACTTCGTCCCCTAGTCCATCGACCTCGGCTTTCAACCGGCTGAATGCCGTAGGATTGCACAGTAAAAAATAAAATAAATGAAGAAGAGCACTGGAGGTCGTATCTGAGCCGGCAATGACTGCAAGTCCGGCTGAAAGATAACGATAAGGCGCTATTTCTAAAAAGCGAGGCTCGAAAATATACCATCGCCAATTACTTGCACGACATCAGGTTTCTCGTTTGAGAACCCGCCCTCGTCAATCTAAAAATTGTTTCATGAGTTTATTCCAACGTATACAAAAAGCTCAAGGACAAACCAGGTGATAGAATAGATCTTTATGCAGGGAACCATTCTTTATCCTTGATTTTGCACGACTTTGTGCATTGGCCCGGAATGACTTGAGGTCTGCTGCAAGGGAAGGAAATCTCAAGGATAGAGCACCTAGCCAAGGTACATGTCCCAGAAACAAGGAATTCCTAGAATCATATGGGTTATTCATGATAGGGCCACATAATCTTCCACGCAACCTACCTTTGACCAGATTCAAGAAGACGCCACAGCCCATCGGTATCGCCGTCCTGGATCATATCCGTACCTCCTCCAAACCTAAAAAAATGGCATTATGGGGAAATCCAGCCGTTATAAAGAGAAAATCATACGCTAAATCATTCATGACATCGTAGCTGCTTACAGGTAAGTATAGATCTTCAAAAACGTAGTGGTACAACATACGCAAAATAACCTATCCATTGAGTTAGATTGACGGGATCGGCTTTCGAAGCGAGCTTTTCGACAAGTTGTAAGCACCGGCTTACAATAATGGGCTCATAGCCTTTAAGAGAAGTAGTACTGAAAGCTCCTGTCCAAATACGTCGACGGTGACTGTGCTCCAACTTATCTCGTAGGGATATCAATGGCTTCGTAGTTTCTCGTTCTGGAATGCGTCCTTCCCAGACTAGAAATAGTGACGCAGTCAAAAATTAAAGTTCGGAAAGAGCAAGTCGTATAGTTACGCACAGGGGCCTTTGGTGAGGCCTGCAGGACCCATAAGAGGTACGACTGCTGCGGCATTGCGGATGGAAAGCTCATTCGGACCTATATTTTATCAGAGTAGCGTATATGAGTTATCCAGAGCACCGACTTACCAACTCTTACTACATCTCCGTATATCTCATGCACTCGTAAGTAATAGATATGCTGCTTCCCTTTCCAAGAAAGAAACGCAACCCAGAATTTTGTGACTTTACAAAGAAAAGGGCCAGGGTATTTAGCCAGTGGATGCCAGGGAGATATTCGGTAGATAAGAATTGACGCGATCAAAGAGAGCCAATATACACTGAGAGATTTAAACACGGCTTGTGTCAGACTTTCAGAACAAGATGAAAACAATGAAGCCAAGCTAGCAGGGATTACAAGTAGTAGCAGTGCAATATAGACCGGTTCATGGGTTTCTGTGTGTTTGAATATAGTATGGACCGCCTAGAACGATAAAATGTTACATGAGCATTCATAATTGGGAGTGATGAAGTTTCATACCAATCCTATAACAGCGACACTGGCCTGGTGTACATTCTTTTGCAAGAGAAAGAGAAAGGACATCAAGAACTATGCCTTGCCTATCGTGCCAAGGTACGCACACATAAGTCGCTGAGGTACTACTCTCCAACTTATTGCGTAGTACGATTTATACCGGCAGACTCGTGTTCCGTTGAATCTTGGTAGATTGTCAGCGCGGTTTTCCGCGGAGCATTCTGACCCACCAGAGGCCGCTCTGGTGTGATACAGAATTGCATACCCTCCGCTAATGACCCGAACTGATTCAGTGGGAAGCTCCTCGGACACAGGGTATGTTCGGGTTCGGGCGAGAAAATATGGCATTGTTTCAAGATGATTTGTACACTGAAACCCTTAAGTAGCAGACATAGGTCTTCAGAGATATTAAGGAGAATATCTCGCTCCAGTATGACGTTGATAAAACTAAGAGTATCGAGCTCCAGACGAGAGGATGAGAGGCAGCGGTCAGAAAATATTGCAACTCATTGATCGGTCTGAATCGGGAAGTGCATCCCGAATTGCCGGTGAATATCTGCTAGAACAACCCTGGACAACGACTGCAGTGGACATGTAAGGTATATGTAATGGATATATTATGCAATGCTGTGTGGTGGTCTAGAGAAGGTATATGAAGCATGTCGTATCTATAATGCAAGCGACATGTATTCCACTGTGATATGCGTAATTAAGAACAGGTGCAGTGCCATCCATAAAAGAACCCGCCGGTAAGGTATAACCCGTGCTGAGGTCCACCATTATTCGAGGGTTTAAATAACTAATAATACATGAGCACTTTCTTACTCTACTCCTTCTTCGCATTTTTTACCTCCAGAAGAGGATCCAGATCGGACTCCGGTTGACGATAGGAACCACCCGCGCGATCTGCCCAAGTAAAGTACTAAAATTATGTTAATTTACAATACACACAGTCATGCCATAGGAAGAAGCTTACCTGACCATAGTTCACGTTGAAATATAGATGGTGCAAGGTGTGATGTGCTGGTCCGTTGATGATTTTTTCCAAAGGATGGCCGGTGATCATGTCGGAGTCATGGATCTGCAAATAACTGTTAGAGACAAATGTGAGTCCGAAATAGACAAACTCACGAGGATGCTCCAGAAGTTGACGAAAACGAAGAGCGCCAAATACATGACTCGGTGAAGCGGGAACAGGAAGATGAACAGGTGGTAAGGAACAGATTGCAGGTATCCATCAAGCGGATGGAAGGCATGAGATGCGAAGGGCGTTGGAACTAAAAACGATAGTTAGTCAAAGGAATAAGGTAAGATAGGATGACGACACACTAATCCACTTATGATGTGGCTTATGGAGGGCCTTGTAGAAGATGGGGATATGTAACCATCGGTGCACCCAGTAGATGCTGTAGTCTGTAAAGAGCAAGAAGCTTTGGACGCATAAGTCTAGTTAGAGTAGAGGAAATTAAGGAGATGCTTACAGGGGTATTGATGCAACAAGATAGAAATATCCATACGTATCCAGCCCATCGTATAGCTTGGAATAACCCATGACTTCACCTTGGAACCATGGCAAGGTCAGGATAGTCATACCAGGGAAGGCACGGAGACTGCTTTGAATCTCCAACTTGACTTGATCCTTCAGAAAACGTGGATGGCGTTTCATATCATGATTGAATATGAACACATATGAAAGCCATGCAAAGAGGAAGTAGAGGACGTGAATTCCGATCAGGGAAAGGACGAAAAGCGAAATAAGCTGTCGTGGAATGTATTCCCGTGGCCATGCAGACACGCTGGAGATTGACTGCGATGCTGAGACGGAAGAGTATAGAGAGGCTATATCGTCCGCGGCAATTGGTGGGTGTGGGAGGTATGAAACCAATTGTGACCACTTAGAGGTAGTGGTCACGAGAGGAATAATTGTCGAGTTGAGAGATCGGTAGACTTCAGGCGAGGTCGCAAAGGCAGACAAGGGCACAAGCTTGGCCCAAGCCAGGTCCAGCAGCAGGTCATCGGCAATTTGGAGGACGAGATCCATGGCGAGTAGCGGGTCCGGGGTGACAGTGCGGACCCACGTCGATTCCGGGCATCTTAAATGTTTTCGTTTTTTTGGATACATCAGGCCATTTCGGAATTTATCCATCACGTGGTCGAATACCATACGACGCTGACGTAACGTACATAGATCTCGTGGCGTGACCTGGACCAAAATATATCGCAGGCCAAAAATGGCCGGTTCCAGTCACTACGCCCGGTGTGACCTGGTCTCTATGTAGTCTCAACATTTGTTGAAGTTCCTCATCTGGTCCTTTCTAGCTGTTTAATTTCTGAAAAGTCGGCCCATAAAATAGGTAAGTATGGAGGTTTAATGTTTAGACGTGGAAACGATTGGCAAACGACTGCAATGGATGATATATTCCAGAGTTCAACCTAGCAGGCTTCCCCTGATTCTAGATCAGCGTAATGAATCATGTACTTGAATGAAGGTTACAAGGGAGGCCCATTGACATGTAAATGGTTTTGTGATTGAAGTTATGCAGATACTCGTAAACCAGCGGCTCTCTTCAATAGACCTAGGCCCTGGGTTGATGATGTATCAGTACAGACTGAGAAACGAAAATCAGTATCTGAATGTACATCCGAAATACATACATACTTCCAGCAATATTATTTTTTGGAGCACAATATAGTTAGCCTTTGCAAAAAGTCGACAGGGATTATACCGGTTCCTAGGCTGGTAGTCCTCGCTTCTCGCGTCTGGTAAAGGAACATTGGACCGATGGACCTAAACCCAAGACACAGAATGAAGGCCTTTTGCAGTGAATGGAATCCGGCATCTGTCGTGCAATCCATCGAAAATGTCCAGCCGAAATCTAGCAAGTATCTAGGAAATCCGGAAAGCTCTCCACGGGTAGAGTTTATGCCTCTGGCAATGATCTAGTGATAATTCCATGAGAGCGCCAAGGAAAGACAGTGATTACGATGGTGGAAGAGTACTTGGAAGCAGGTGAATTGTATGCTATCCAGAAGATTGATGAAATACAGCATGAACGCTGAACGCGCCGTTGGGTCGCGTGAAGTTTTAACGAACGGCCGAATTTTCGTGGAATAGTTCCGCCAGGAAGAAGAGCTTGTCTCCCTTGACATGATGAGAGAAACTGCGCCAAGCTCACCTACAAATGTAGTGCAGATATGACAGTGAACTGTAAGAGATATCGAGGAGTCATATCCAGAAAACTACGAGAGCACATGAACGGTGCCTGATATATGGTCGGAGGTCTGTAGATGCAGATAATTTATATCGCATTACAAATCGTCGTTTGGCTATTAGGAGGTTGTTGCTAGCACCGTGCGGCCGAAACAAGCCTTCTCAGAAACATGAAGTTGTGGTGTGTTAGCTTTACCGTTAAAGCCCCCATCCCGGTACCGTCAAGCCTGATTCCCACTGATAGCTTCATAGTTTGGCTGGTGCAAGTACAACGTCATAAGACGTGTGTGAACAGATGTGACCTCCATGTAGGTAGCCAGGGGAAAATATAAGGCTTGCGACTAGCCAAAGATGTTCTGTTCAATGCCTATCCAGTGATTTACGTGCCGTGTGAAAAGGTTTGACACCAGCTCCATGGTATTGCATCGACCATGGGAGAGACGAAAATGGTGGGAAGGGTTGAGCGGAGATTGAAACTTCTTAGCGCTTTGATCACTAGAGTGTGAAGCAAAAACGTCTCAATCACATCATCTTCCGAGTCAACGACTTCTTGGGCTTATTTTTCGTTTCACACTGAATCCACATGGGCATACCTGGGCTTAACTCTCACTCCGTCTGGAAAAAATAAACCTTGTTATGGTGTTCAATTCTACACTTTTTCTTGGACATCTACAAATCTAACTGGTCATGATTGGACGAGAAGAGGCATTACATCGTCAGAATGGGAAGCCAAGTGGTGCTCATCCGTAATCTTCAAATTGTCCTTGCGCTAAATATGAAAGTTCTCTGGGAAAATGGGGAAGGGCTCACCTCTTAAACTCTCTTGGAACATAAAGTTGCCAAACGGCGATTGACCATTCTGCGTCCTTCACTGTAATTCTTGCTCGCCAATATGTTTTTTCTTCGTCCTCTGCTCGCCTTGACTGTCCTCGCAGGGGCTCTTGCAAATCCTCTGCATGCCAGACAAGCGACGAACACAAACCCGCAAATCTCTAAGATTGTCGATGCACTTGACATGCAAATTCATGTCAATATTCCTGCTATCGGTTGGTCGAGATCAGTTTTCATTCTTCGGTTAATGTTCTAACTTGAATGTAACAGACACTATGCAGGCCAATGGCAGTGCTACAGACAGAACAGTTGGCTCTCAGGTCGATCAGCTAGTTAAGGCCTTCAACAACACAGCTTCCGGTCTCAAGAACACACCAGTCAGCAGTGGGTCCAATACTACATCTCCCACTGATGACGATATTAGCATCGTGTTCTCTGATGTAATGCAGTAAGTATTAGCTCATTATTTCCTTCACACGCAACAAAGTCGACCTTTGTAACAGACTGCTCTCGACGGGTCTCTCTGGGATGTCAACCGTTGTTCCTTCCTTCGCGAGCATGGTATCAGAACTCGACCCCGTAGTTGCCTCTGCTGCCAATGCATTAAACACCACTCTTCCTGGGTCTCTTAAACTTGTTCACATCATGTATGTATAATCTTTCTGCTACTTTACATTGATGGAGTGCTTAAAAATCACAGGATGGTGGATGCTCAACAATTCTTTGTCAAGGAAGGAGGTTGGACGCAAACCCTGGCAGCTCTTGGCTTCTAAGAGCTCCTACTCGATATTTATGTGCTCATATTAAACTGGATTGTGAATTCTGTGTTTGTGATATGTTGTTATTCAATGTTCGTCAATATTGACCAGCATGTTTAATCTGTACCATTGAATATTATTGATGCCATTTAAATAAATGCATTGAGTGAGCGATAAGCAAGCCAATAATCTCGACGAGTGTCGCCCTACACTTAAAAAATCGATACTGATATCCAAAAGGTTGTTATTTGGAAGAACTCCAAGGCCAGAAAATGGGGACAGTTCTTGACAAGAAATGGATTGAGTGCGCTAAACAAGCAACGGATGCTTTTGAATTACCTCTTATACTCCAGCCACTTAGGATTATTCCCGAATTTTCTATCACCGAGTCGCTCAAGCGGTGGAATGCCCGAAACCTAGGAAATGGAAATATATTATATACCATGACGAAAACGACGCATTGTGGCTTACTTTTCGGACTAAAACCCACGTGAAGAGGGGACTGCACGTAGCGAGGGCAGCTGTCCACGAGGGATAATGCTTAGTTTGCAGAGAGGAAGTGGAGAGTGCCCAAATCCCGATCCATATTCCCAGTTCACCGAGATAGCTGTAATATAATATTTCAGTATACTAATATAAATTGCAATAAATATGTCGCGTCTGCGCATACTTTGGATGTCGGCTAATACTCCATAAACCAGATGAAATGAATGCTTCGTCATGCTGTTTCGTATTTTTTGCATGTTTCCAAGCAGTCTTTTGGTAGTCAGAAGTAGCTTCAAGGAGCAGTGATAATATATAAAAGGCAAAGGCTGCGTAGTCACGGGCTCCAAGCGGTGGATGCTCCTCGGGGGGAGATATGTTGCACAAATACACGGGAAGACCGACAAGCATTATCCACGT